>VZSF01002036.1:258989-269423 GCA_013398295.1 Chionis minor | reverse complement strand
TTAACACACACCCCCCAAAGGGCCAAGATTGTGAGCTGAAAAAGAATTATACAAGGTGAGTAGTTTCAATTTTGAGTGCTGAATGAAACACGTGCTTCTTAAAATTCTGTATTATCTCACGACCAATGAACTCTTCAAAAGAAAAGCTCTAAGAGCATAAAAATAAATCCACTCATTCCCTGAGAAAAACAGTACTAGTTCTTAAAGAAACCATTAAATTTTACCCATGGACACGGGTATACTGGCGTACCAACGTGGCTGCAAAAGATGGGCTATTATAGTCCCAGCAACGAGAGCTGTCTCTTTACCTCAGCCTTCTTGGGTAGGTTCTCCACCTCAGGCTTGTGTGTTAGTGAAGAGTCTTCTCACCCTCCGTAAAGCTGAGTCCTGGAGCAGATGGTATTTGCATGAAGGATTCTTCCTTGATGAATCTGTAATCTCCCTCGCAGGAAGTTCTGAGTCAAACATAAAACCAATAGACATTATTCTGCCTGCAGCAGAAATGCAGAGTTCAAACAGATTTGTTGAAATGTATTTAAGCATTTTGGTAAGATATTTCAGAACATACCAACGCACATGTGTTAGCACAAAACCAGCCAATTAAGAGTAAAACATTCTGGATGTTTTATTCTCGTTAACCCAAACATCAACAAGCAATCTCTTCTGGGTTACTGTGTTCTTAGGTTTCCATTTTAAGTGCTGAAGGAAAAAAATGCTGCCTAAAAGTTTAGATTAAAGGACAATCCTGACTAAAGTATATCAAAATTGTAAATGTTGTATTTGAAAATATTTTAGGAAATCATTTTCTATAAAATATGTTACTGGGGAATGCATGTAAATATGTCCTTTTTTCTGACTTCTTAAAAGAAAAACAGTATTCTAAATGTTAAAGTCCAAAGCTGTGTTTTTATATTTATGATTAAGAAATCTTGAATTTAGTAAAACTTAAAAATTGTTTAGGTATAGAAAATCCAATTAATTTTATTGCATGTTATTCATAAGTGAAAATACCTCTTACAGTCTTTGCAATCCTAGATGATTCTCTCTCTCCCAAAACTTTTCTAAGAGCCACACTTTCAAATGCTATCCTTTATTTTATTGACACACAGCATCGCTATGAAAATTTTATTTATTTAGCCATTTAAGATCCTAATATATATACCCCTGGTTATGTATTTATGACTATTGTCTTAAGGGCAGAAAAGCAGCACATATATCCGCCTCTCCATCTCTACGGCACCTGGGGAAAATAGGTTTTTCCTCAGGGCTGCTTCCCGGGAGCCCCAGCCGAGTGCATCCACAGGCAGGGGAGCCCGGGCACCATGGCGCAGATGAAGCCGAGTGGCCAGAAACAGAGTTACTGACATACAGTGCTAGTAGGAAAAAAAAAAAAAAAAATCTGCTAGGTTTGTTACCTACTGTATTTTACAAAGGAGACTGACCCCAGCAGTAAGGAAAGTGGTGAGCTCCTTAGGAGTGCAAAGAGGAGGGGAGTTTTGTACACCAGGTAGGCAGCTGGAGAGAGGTACGCACTCACAACACAATTATGATAGTTTAGGATCAAAATTAAGCTTTTGATTCCAACAGAAAGGTTGGGGGATTATTAAAAATGCTCTTTAATTGCTGTGACTACCTCCTCTGTTAAAGTGTTAGAACCTCTTGTTTCTTATTCATTATGGAACAAAAGCCTAAGCATTTAAAATACTCCTTTGTCACTGAGACCTCTAAGACAAACTGCTGCCCTAGTCCTTTCCTATTACAGAGAAAGAAAATAAAATCTTCTCATCCAATGATACTAGAAAGGTGATCCTGTTGAAATAGTTATGAGCTATAATTTGGGAGCATCTATGTTCAGTATTCCTCTTTGCCAACTCTTCCTCAACAACCCCAGTTCTGTTTTCTTTAATCAGATCAGAATCAGAAGGCATCCAGATTTAACCCAAAGGTTCCCCCAATAGCTCTGAAATCTTAGATATATTCACAGAATAAATTAAAAAACGAAATGCGTACCAACAGGAAGGGTAAAAGCCATGGTTCCCATGTGCATACCCTCCATCCATTTCTCTCCACTGTTGCACCAATACGCCTGAGTAAGAGGGATTTCTGGTGCCGTGGCAAAGAGGCTCTTGCCACGAAGGTGCTTTCATGATTACTGTCATTAGCGGAACCGCAAAACGTCAGAAACTGCAAAAAAGTTTTTTGTTGTTTTTTTGAGGAAGAAAAGCAAAAAAAGCCCCCCCTAAAAAACCTTACTCCAGACAAATCTTTAGTTATTCTTACAATGTCTAACAGGGCCCAGTCTGAACTCATATCTCAATAGATTACAATCCACATCATCTCGCATTTGGCAAAAGTGCCAATCCCTCAGAGCTACAAAGAACAACATATACTTAAGTCCATACTCACCTCAATCAGTCTGTGTCTGCGCATTCTGTGGGGGATTTAGAGGATGCACAGGTCATTGTATCAGAGAACTGAAGAGACATATTACAGTACATTATGCCGGGCTTCACCTGGACTGGACACACATGAAAGAAAATTCAGCTGCCACAGCTCCCTTTGTATCTCCGTTTTTCAAATTCTGAAAACAAGCTAAAAAGGAGAAAAGGGACTCAACTTTTTTAAACGCGTAAAAACTACTGGATAAAGACATATTCACAGTTTGAATCAAGGTAAACAGTATTATCATCAAATTATGGACACTTTTAAACTATATATTCTTAATGCAATGTTTCCATGTTCATCAAAAATTTGTTTCCATCTACATTAATTGCATTAAAGTCATTTAATGAAATGCCTTGTTAAATTGTTAGAAGAATAGGTAATATCCATATAAAAAGAAGAGAACAAAATATGGCACCTGGCAAGGTTTTAAGTAAAAAGCTTACTGTTAGGTGTTTTGTATTGCATTTGTATAAATGACTCAAGTAGATGTAAAATACAAATGAGAAAAAAAATCCTATGACAAAGAAAAAATTACAGAGTAGGATTTATCAGCCATTCAGGTTTGCATTTCAACAGAACAGCCTATCTTCATTTTGTGTGGAACTGATTTTGAATTTAGAAGTAATATCTGTACTATATAGATATTAGATACAATACTGTACTAAAGAACACCTTATTTTTCTAAGGATTTAGACAAGCATGATCCTTCTACACCAGATCGTTGCCCCATGTGGGCACATGATGTGCCTCCCTTAGGCAAAACTTGCTGACCTCTATAGGAGTTTTACTTGACTTCAAGATATGGTCCAAGTTCTAGAGGTTGATTCTGGGAATCCCTGAAAGCCATCAGCCCCAATGATAGTACTCCTATGAGAACTGTAGACAAAAAGCTCCTCCTACACTCAGGGAGCAGAGTAAAGATGAAGTTGTTAATAGCTTATTGAAAGTATCAAAGTATCTGCAGATAAATTTCCAAAAGTAACTGGGAGCCTTCTCTGAATTTAAAATACATTCTCCTCCAGGAAAGCTGATCCTGTGGATGTGTCATGCGCATTTTCACAGATATAAACAAACTATTTCAATTTTCATTTTTTCAAGTTGATAAACTAGAAGGCTGGTGGTTTTAGCTGGAGTGCCATTCTTACATTAATGGAGGTAAAAAACCAGACCCTGTCTTTGAGGAAATGTGTTTGCGAGAAGGTGAGCAGCCATCGTGGAAGAACTCAGGAAATTCTGGCTTAATTCTCTCAGCTCGTCATTTTACTGGTTCAAGATAAATGGCATCACTTGGATACACATATTTAACATTCTTTCAGTAATTGCAGCAAACAGAGCAAGCTTTGATTTACACAACTTGGGTTGGGTAGTGGCATGAGCTACACTATTAGCCACATGGTGAATGGATTTCCACTAGACAGTAGTAGATGCAGAACAGGCATCTGTTTCACTTACTTTCTGTGTAAGACACCCCCGTCCTTAATATGTTTATTCTGACAATTTTTTTTTATTTTTGTTATTTTACCTACTACCCTGTTGGCTTGCTCCACACATTTTAGCTTGTCTTTTTATTATGAAGCAGTTTTGTGCAAGAATTAATTTTGACATATGTTTGTACGATATCTACCACCAAGCCAGAGGAAAGCCTAAGATGCTCTTTTGCTTTGTGGTGTCCAGGTGGTCGAGGCTGAAAAGTTCTTTGAGTTGAAGAATTTTAGAGAAGGAGAAGTCTCCTCTCCTAAAATATTATTTTCCCATCTCGTAAATTGCTCACACTGGTAGGACTAATGTAGCTTAGTGGTGATACTGAACAAAGTAGATGTTAAGAACTTCCTAACGACAGCACCTTGCTTTGAGTGGGTGGTGGTCTGAGCCCATGGACACCAGGCAGCGGTGCAGAGAGGTGCTGCTGGTGCGGACAGAGAATTCCTCTCTCCCTGGGGCATTGCTATGATCTCTCCTGCTGGCAGACACATCCATACAACTCTCTTGATAGGTACTGGCAAATCCTGCCTCAACTCAGGCCAAGTCAGACTGGCCAGTTCAAATGGGCAGCGAAACACCCACCAGTGCTCCAAGTGGACCAGGACCAGCCTGTCCCCGCACAGTGCCATGGGTCTGGTCTCCAGGCGGTGAAGCGATGATGGCTCTGGGGCAGTCGGCACCCTCTGCAGCTGGCAGGGACAGGTCCAGAAGACAACCTTTGTCCACGGTCTTCCTCTGCCATGGAGATCACTTTGGCCACTGACTCCAGTCTCCTGCACCGGTAGTGTTTGCAATTTCAGGTGCCTACAAGTCACACAAGGAGGGTGGAGGGAAACCTTGCTAATATCATCAGAACCTGCCCGGTTTTCTTTTCCATATTCATTTATGTACAACGATTAGCTCGTTCTTTTCAAATGCCAGGGATGTATTGCTCACTAGAGGAACTTCAGTACCCAGCAGTCTTTAATGTAAAAGGCAAACCTTTCCACTAATGAGCAGTTTGTCTAGTGTTCTTAACCTTATCAGCAGCTCCTGAAGTGATAAAGGCGTAACTATTATGCACTGAAAGGTGTTGATAATTCTCAATCTTCATGCAGAAAAAAGCTCTTTTTTGTCACTTCTTAGAGTCTACTGTTAAACTTACCAGACTGCTTACAAATTACCTTGCCTGTTCTGCAAAGCAGACAGCTGGATGCGTTGGTGGGCAGTCGGCAGGTGGAGCCTCCTCTTGTCAGGACAAAAATGATACCTGCTGCTCAACAGAAAAAGAACAGTTTGCAGTTTAATGATTTAGACCTGTCNGAAAAAAAAAGAGGGGAAAAAAAGGAGCACAGCCAGTTTAGGCTTAGCTTTGCAGGGTTATGGAGTGAAGAACACAGGACATCATTGTGTCTGTGTAGCTGCAAGAGAAACAATAAAAGCTTGATCAGCTGAATGCTTAAATATGGCTGAATGTTTGATGAGATGAAGATGTAATTTTGTCTATGCTCCCCAAGGGTCTGGATTAAATATGACTACAGGGCCTAATCAAATAGCTAGTCACTGAACAACAGTCCCAACTGCATTTTTCATTCCAGGCATGCCGGGTTGCCCCCCCTCCTCATCCAAGTACATTACTTATTCACTGGTTTGTCAGCACTGTGCATTATTAGCGCTTGAGAGATAAAACTTTAAGTGTTGCTCCCAATTAGCACAACAGTGACCACGCACCATGCTCTGTGCTTAATGCCTGCTCTCAGAGAGGAGCTGGTTTTGAAGGTCTGAGGTGGAGGAGAAAAAAAAATGAAACAGCTTAAGCATTCATTTTGAGTGGAGAGACAGCTCCTATTAACATTTAACAGCATTTGTGCAACTTGGTGCGGAGGTTATGATGCAAATGAGGAGGAATTAAAAGTGGCCAGGGGTTTGTCATTGATGGATTGCAGTCTGGCGGTGTTCACACTTCTGCCGTGTCCATCAGAAGCGATTACTGTGTAATTAAACCTTATTTCTCGACTCTTCAGTGCATAATTACTTTGTGAATGTAACCATCATCTAAAAAAGCTACCAAAATGCTTTAGCATTTAGTCTAGCAGTCATTTCCCTAGCTTGTGTCAGATATAACCATCAGACAGTGCAAAAGAACTGTCACTTTTAATAAGAGGCAAAAAATTAAATGAAACAGTATGCTTATTACAGGAAAATTAGGCGTTCAAGTGGTAGAGTCCTTTTCTGCTATTTGCATAATTTATTCTTTTTTGTCCCTCACACCAGAAGCTTCAGGCAATTTTCTTCACATTTAAATAGATCGCACATTTAAGGCTACTTAAGGAAAATTATCACTTTGCATATTTTAATTGTTGTGAAGAAAGTGAATAGAAGAGGTCTGCAGCTTGGGCTCTTGAGTCGGTCAGATGCTCAACACTCTGATTCTGGAGCTCCCCACTGCTCCACTAGAGATAACCCTGCAGTTCACAGCCATCCACTTGCATTTCATCAGCATGCAAATGCAGCTCCAAGCACTACAATAAGTGGGTCTTTGATATTTACAAACTAGCCACTAATAACTAAAATGTAATTTGTTTGACATAACTTTAGATTCTCTTATCTGACTGCCTTTAAAAAAAAAAAAAAAACCCACAACAGATAAGTCCTTTAGCTTTACAAAACCTAAGATACCATCCATTCAAACTGCAGCCTGCCCTATAAAGTCTGAAAGCATTATTTGTGGCAAAATCATGTCAGGTTCTCTTGTCAGTGGAGCTTCAGCAACACATCTCTCTAATTTCATTTTCAATTTTTTTGTTTAATTTGCGCTCCTCCCTACCGTAATCAAATGAAATGAAAATTCAAATAAGACTTGGAGTGAGAAGCCGGTTTTCCCTTTACCTATGGAAATACATCTATCAGTCTGATGCTACAGAGAGAAATGGATGTCCCAGTCACCAAGAGAAGGATGCCTCACCCTACTTTGTGCGATAACCTGGAAAGCAAAAAGAGAGAGAGAGAGAGAGAGAGAGAGAGGGTTATGGTACAGCACTTTACAAAGCAAAACGCTGTAAACAGACTGATGACTGTACAAATTCAGTTAATTATGAAGCTAATGAAAAATTAAAAGGGAGTTCTAATGAAAAATTTGATCAAATGTTATTCAGATTATCTTTTCAAGTAATTAAGTGGTCTGGAAAAAAGGGTTCCCCAAGGTACGTTTTAGCTTGTGATCTTTTTCACTCGGAAAAAAAAAAGCAATAAAGTTAGGAAAGAGTGAAAGTCAGTTTTCTTTTTCACAAGCCACTGTCTCAACATGCCAAGATATAGATTTCATTAGATCATCATCACTTTGTTTAATTATCAGTGCCCGTTCCTTTTGGTTACTGGTCATTTCAGGACCTAACTCGCTTTAAATACATACTCAAAACAGTATTAAATATCCACAACATTTCCATTAGCATACATTTGCAGAAATTAAGGTATTATTCATCTTCAAAAAGTCAAGCAGATTAATTTACTAACTGGATCAGATTATTGCACAGAGATAGAAATACAAACTTCAAAATAAGATTGCTTCTTGTCATTTGGAAAACAAACAAACAAAAAATCACCGTAAAGTGTGATTTTCTCCCCCCCCCCCGCCCCTTTACCGTTATTGCAGTAAAATAGATACTCTGGACACTGAAAAGAATATGTATTAGCAGGTTCATCCTTTTCATGCTCTGGAGAGATGTCACAGAAGTTATGATATATTCAGAACAATCTCATAACCTGGAGCTGGAACAAAATAGAATCCAGTAATTAAAGCTCAGATGAGTGAACCCATGTATCCATCGCCTTTCCTGTGTATTTCCAAAATGCTAACAAGCAGACAAAAGTAACATGAACAGTATCATGCTGAATGGACCCCAAACCCGTGCAGATTAAACACAGAATAAGTTCAGTTTCGAGGTCTGACCTTGATTGCACAGACTAAGAACTGAAGTACCTTTTATTGTTGCGTATTATAGTGATTAAAATTCATTCCTTCATAGAAATTCAGGAAATGCAACTTTAGGAAACACATGTGTACATACAGAGGTAGAGCTTTCTCTATTCGAAATTATAAATAGATCTATTCATTTTTGGGAAACAACCCCTTTTCTACTCAGCTCTGCCTTTCCAAGTTCTTCTAGACTACTGCCTGAGAAGGAAAGTGGCACAGCAAATTACAGCCCAGCCAAGTCCCACGGCAGACCGCTTGACTCCTGTATGCCATGAGGGAAGGGTATAAGATTTCTTAGAATTTCACCACAATTTCAGCAGCTATTCCCTCTTAGGATGACAATATAGGCACAGCTGCAGTGGCCGGGCATATCCATACCCAGCTAGCCACCGCAGTAGCACTTACCAATGCGTACGAATAAGCACTCTAATTAGTACTGCTACGTTGGCTGCAGTGTTTTGGAAGAGGAATGAGAATCTTTTAGTTTTACTTCCACGTCCTTTTTTGTAGTAAACATATTCCATTAGAGTTTTAATTCATGGGCATAACAACAAAATTTAAGTTATTAGGCTTGGCAAGAAAAATGGTGATTACAAAACACTGTCATACAATTATTATGACTTAGAAATTTTAAAACATAATATTAAAATGTTATTTGAGTGCATTTGTCCTGTAATATGGGCTTGGTAATATGATCAGGCTGAAATACTGCTAAAAAGCTTGAGGGACTTTTCATCTGTCTGGACCCACGTTTACAGCGCTGACTTCTGCCCGTACAGTGCGGTGCGTCGGGCGAGTGGAGACGCAAGGTCCCCCGTGGATGTAGCTAATGCAAGAGGAGTTGCAACCGTAAATGCAAATACACCGAGAAAAGCTGCCTTAACCAGCAAAGCTTGCTTTGTGCGTGTACCCCACCGGTGAGGAAAGCTGTTGATACAGCTGCATCCACTCTCCGTGCTCTTTGCCGGCAGAGCATGTTACTTTGCTGTCACATTCAAAAGCTTCATGTGGCTCCGGCCCCCGAACAGCATTTGTTTCATTCCCCAGGCAGTTCCTTTCTGAGTGTTGCCACACTTTGAATCACGCTTCATTTCTTGATGAAGCAATTCACTTTTTGCCAGTAAAATTCTGTAGGAATGTTTGATTTTCTGCTCAAAAAGAGCAGGAGCAGAGCAGAAAAAGGCAGAGCACTGCTACCGCCGACTTCTCTCAGCCTTGAACAAAACTGCATTTAACACAGAAGGCAGATTTTGGAAGAGATTTTATGAAGGACGCTTTCCACATTTACACCAATTTGATTTCTGCTTGTCCCAACAATACCGCTTTCCAATTTGGCTGGAAAACTATTTTATTCTATTAAGGAATGCTGTCCTTGTTATAGTTCGAAACAACTCATTAGTTCCTCAAATCCCCTCCCTGTACTGTCACTAAAGTTTTACTGTTTGAACTTCAACAGCTCCATGACAAACGCAGCCTCAGCAAAGACAGACAACAGCACCAGCTGTGGCGAAGCACCAGCCAGCTGCAAGGTTGGGGTGCCTGGACCCTCACCTGGGAGTCCAAGACACCACAGGAAAAGCAGTTTCTGCATTTCACACAATCGGGAAGACCCTCTGCTTCCCCAATGCAAGCCCCCCCCTTCCACCCCCACCATCAACACCACTGTCAATTAAATGTTTAAGATACTGCATGCTATTTTTCTCCTGCGTTTGAAACTACAGAGGGTAATTAAACCCCATGTGTGTTATGTTAGAAATGATAATGCACTATCTAGTGCAGTCATCTTGAAGAGACTTTGAATTTTTTTTTCATTTTGGTCCTGTGGATACTTTAAACATACAAAAACGCTGGAGCGGCACTTTTCAAGGTACAACGTAAACCTGCTTTGCCAGAGAGAATGTCACTTGAAATGGTAGGTATATCAATGGAATCAGGGAGTCTGCTTAAACAAACAGTATGCGAGTTCAGATTTTTCTTGGCTGTCGTATAACCAAAAAAAAATTAAAATAAATAAGGTAATGTTACCAAACTCAACAAAATAACAGCAGAGATGACATATCAGGAAATGGTTAAACACCATTTCCTTGCCTTGTGACTATTTAAAAGCAATATTGCTGTGCAACTAATTTTATGTAAGGAATAGTTGCTCCTGCGTTCCCAATAAAACCATGCCTGTGTTTTATGGGAATTCCTTGGTGCTGGGCACAGGCCGCCTGCCTGGCCGGGGGCCCCGACATCCCCTCGCCCAGCCTGTGGCCGGCTCGGCCCCAGCTCGGGTTTTTGGGGCAGGAAGCCTTGAGGTACCGAAAAGGGAAGGAGAAACCAAGGATTGCAATTTATAGGGCATGCTTAAAAAGCAACAATAAAAAGGAAAAAGAAAAAAAAAGAAAGAAAAAAGGCCCAAAGCAAAACAAACATAAAATCCTGCAAATCAGGAATACTTTTCTATCCCAAGGCTTATCCCATTTCACCAGGAATTTGAAATGAGAGCTGCGTTTTCTCTGAACCACAGTTTAAGGTAAAGCTTTATCTGAAGCTTTATCTGCCAGCTC
>VZSF01002036.1:171489-253989 GCA_013398295.1 Chionis minor | reverse complement strand
GAGAGAAACATGCCAGAAGTATAGAGTATTTCCATTTCTGTCTCACATGAGGTCATTATGAACTCCTCCTTGAATTGGTATTGATCCTTCAGCTTGCAGAAATATTCCTCCAATTTATTTTACTTTTGTTGCCGGAGGAATTGTTACTGAAGGTACAAGGAAGGAAATGAGCTAATGCAGAATGGGATCCACACATAAAAATAAGACGTAAAGCATCTGCAGTGATAGGCTGACACAGCAGACACTCTTTAACCATTTCAGGTTCCTTAAAATGGTGGGCTCTGCCAGCAGCCAGGAAGCCCCAGCCAAGCACTTGGGCATTTCTGTGGCAGCAGCCCCCAGCTTTGCCTACTCCTAAAAGACAGCAAACGGCTTTCTACCATGGATATGTCAAAGACTAGCAAATATTTCATCCTGAAGACACCATCAGAACATGTTTTATCTCTCTTCTCAAAAGCAATCCTAACCTTTGGGACCCACTCAAGTTCAGGATCGTGCTTCAGCCCTTCCTGGACGCTCCATGACAAGAAGGCTGCTGGGAGGGGTGAAGGACCAGCAGCATGCCAAAACCTGCTTACTGGGGAGAAAACAGGTTGAATGTGGTAGAAGGGAGGAAATCAGTAAGAAGGACAGGACATGGCAGGGCGTTCAGCCAGCTCAGCCCCACCAGACTGGGGGAAATTCCATCAAAGGAGAGGCTAAGAAACCATTTGGGGAAGGGCTGAGGTGCCTGCTGTCAACACTACCTGGCCAAGCTCTCACCAAATTCAACAGACGCCTTCCCAGAGCGATGCCAAGGACAGCTGCTGGTAAGGAAAGATTTGGGTAACCATCTAGCTCTGTCTTCCTCTCCTTGCAGCTGCTGTGACAGGGGTGCAAGTTTTCTGCTCCTGCCTCCCCAGAGCCGAATCGAGGCCTGGAGAAAACGAGCGTGAGTGTGTGTGTGCACACGTGTGGAACCTGCATTTTCACACCGTCGCAGTTCCTGCCTGCTTCTCGCTTTGGTTAACATTTGAAAAATCCATTTCCCAGAGTGACTTTTTAAAGAGAATGATTTAAAGCTGGAAGCCAAAGGGACCATCTACAATTTTGTTTGCTTTTGGGTTTGCTACTGGATCAAAAGAGGAAGAAAAAACCCCACACTAATGGGGAGTTTTCATTTTACCAGCTGCAAAAAAATCTGTTAAGAGTGTGGTTAGGAGAAATGGTTAACAAGAGTTGGTTTATCAAAACTTGCCTGAGCCTTTCAGATGAGCACAGCTCAATGGCAGCTACGAAAGGCAATGTCTAAGACAGAAATTGGGTCAGCGATCTGCAATAGCATACTTGCCAGTGTGACCAGCGTGAACCTACAGCTAATGGGGACATCAGGATCTCCCAAATATGAGGATGGTGGAATGACCGGGGTGAAGAAGCAGCCTGCGGAGGTTTGGGGAAGCAGAAAGACTGGGTCATAACAAGGACCATAGACTGTAGTTGCTGTTGAAAGGAAAAAAAAAAAAAAAAAAAAAAAAAAAAAAAAAAGAAAAGCAGGTGATGTACTTAAGTCTTACTTTCTATATCCTTAATGAAAGGCACTGTTTTAAAATGATACTTTTATGCTTAAAACATAAAGTTTTAGATAGACAAAATGTTTGCCAGGAATCCATCTTAAATTAGATTTTGGTTTATTTGCTCTGGTTTTAGCACGTTCTATCTAAATATATATATATATCTTGAAAGAAAAATAAAGGAAAGTAATAATCAAGAGTCATCAATTTCCAGCAATATCACAAAATCCCTCATTAGCTTTCTGAACGCTAAATGTCTCCATTGATTTAACAAAACGGACAAGGTCTGTACAATTTTTGAGAAGACAAACATGATCTAGTAACAGATTGGTATCTCTCTTCTTGGGGCTTTTCAGTGCATTTATTTAATGGTTTTGAATGTACATTACTTAACATTAAATGCCAGTGCTTTGCAACAGTTTTGTTACTGTCTCTTTAAAGTAAACAAATGGAAAAATACATTCAAAAAAGCAAGGCTGTTTTGTTCATGTGATGGCAGAGGCTTTGGGCAGCTGCAACATGCACCGCTCCTGCTCAGAGACGTTACCCAACATCAGTCAGCTGTCACCAGAAGAGTTGCAGGGAAAGCATTAAAGGATAAAAAGAAAGGTGGGAGGGGGTGGGGGGAGAACCGAGCAAAATGCCACACATGCCAGCTCGTCTTTCCAGAAGGAAGACATCAGAGTATGTATATTTGGGGGAGGAAAAAAGGGGGATAAAGAGCACTAACACAGAGAAAAACTTGACTTCAGGGGAAAAAACAGCAGCTCTCTGAAACTTGTCTAGCAGGTTCACATTCCTAATGTAATCTGACTTTTGTGTTGGTGGTGGTTTTCGCCCTATTTCTTACTTTGCTTTCCAAGAGAAATGTAACAAAACTGAGGTAGAAATAATGGTGGGCACACTCCAGCCTGGAAGATTTCTAATGGATGCTGAATGAAGATTGCATTAAGGACAATGCAGCCGTACGTACATGACAAAAACTCAACATTACAGTTGATAAATAAACGTACTTTGAGGGTTCAGTTTTGCTTTGTTATTTGTACTGTTTGTTTGGTCACAGTCCACTGCGTTGCTATAAACAGCTCTGCAACCCATAGCTCTGCCAGTGACCTACACTGATCCCACTCCCTACAGCTTCACCAAAATAACCTCAAAACTATGACTAGAGCTGCCCAGCAAAGGCCAGCAATCACAGCTTAAGGTAATTTGCCTCTCGGAGTCCTACCAAATCTTACGTTTGACTGTTTCGGATGCTAATGTAAACCGATTAAGTGGCTTTTTTTTCATCTATGCACCTTCTAAAGACTGTATCACGTAATTATCAAGGAGCAATATGCTGAAAATTCTTACAGTTTACCAACAAGAAAAATTGTTCTGCTCTGGTTTGATCTGACAAATTGGCAAAAGAACCGTTTCTGAACGCTGGGAAATCCTTCTGTTTCTATTTTTAAAAACTGTAAAGCTTCAGTCATATCACACTTTAGTTTTTTCCTGGATACATTCAAAGTAATTTTCCTTGCCATTTTCCAATTGTTGAGGTAAACATACATATTTAATATAAAGTAACATTGAAGCCTAGCCTATAACTCTCAGCAGTACATAGTGCTTTCAACACATTCCTTTGAGGTACTGTACAAATCACAATCACTTTCCTGAGTTTTTGCAGACAGAACATTAAAAGAAATGAACTGCAGAAATTAAGGTCCAGATTACCATTACCCTGTTTTACCTGTTCTTAGTTTAACACCGCAGAACAGACAGGATTGAGGAATACTGTTGCTCTTAGAATAGCAAAAATCTGGTTCTCTGTCGCAACACAACCGTTCATCTCTTTAGTCCAATAATGTTTGAAGTTAAAGCTCTTTATATTAGCACATGCCACCAATGTAATTGTGAGGCAAACAAAAAAATAAAGCACCACTTCAGGCACTTGACAGCAACTAAATCTCAAGAACAGCAGAATGGAATCAACACACAGGGTTCATGTCCTTCTGAAATCAACCCACTTGCACCTTGCTCCTTGGTGAGTATTGTCTAGCTTGAACAGAACTGAGCATCAACATGCGCTTTCTGTCATGTGTGGCTTTTTCAGATCAGCAGCTCTTGTTTGATGCACCTTTCCTTCAAGTCTACCCTGACTCTTTAGAGGCAAGGTAAATTGTAGTCTTCCCAGTACCCTTTGCAATTTTAACACTACTGAAAAGGGTTCTCTACCCTATATAGCAGGTTCTGTGTGTGCCAACATTCATTACATTTGTGTTTGTTTTTTTTTTAAAGTAGTATCACTGACTGCAACCAAACATTTTGTTCCATTCAACATACGTATCAAGCTCTTTTTGAGATATGCTAGGCTGTATCTTGCAGAAAGCATTTTCAAAGTCTTGATATGTAACTGGCCTCAACTGGCTGGGCATAATGGCTGAAAGGTCTGTGGCTGGCATGGCGTGGAGTGGGCCCACCACGGCTTCCTGACACAAGTGAGCCACATCAAGTCCAGAAAAGCCTTCTGTGCGCTGGACAAGCAGTGCAACCTCCTTGTCATTGAGACAGTAATTGTGCTGTGAGAGCAGTTGTACTATTATCTGGTGCCTCGCTGTGCTGTCAGGAAGTGGGATTAAAAGTCGTTTCATGAAGTACCTTCGAAGAGATTCATCAATTTCTTCCGGTTTACTCGTGGCGCAAATTACTACTATTTGGTCCTCAGCAGAAGTCAGTACAGTGTCCAGCTGCATAAGGAACTCGGTTCTCATCCGACTTACTGGACTGTGTTCTTCACTCACTTGAGAGGAAAGGAGCATATCAATGTCACTAACAAAAATCACCGAGGGTTGGCGACACCTTGCCACGAGGAAGGAGGCATGGACAATTTTTTCTCCTTCCCCTAACCACTTTGTGACAAGGCCAGAGCCAGTGATTTTGAAAAACGTGGCCCCCAGCTGACTAGCTATACATCTGCCCATTAATGTTTTGCCTGTTCCCCGAGGTCCAAACAAAAGGATGCTCCGAGGTAGAGCAGTCAGTCCATTGAATGCATCTGACCTCAATACTGGCCATAAAACCTCCTCCTTAATGACGGCCTTCACTAGATCTAGGCCAGCGATGTCGCTCCAGTCCACGGGAGGTCCTTGGTTGATAATCTCATTGGTGACAAGGTCAATGAGGTGTGTGTCAGTATTCTTCAGTTGCTCGTCCACAGAGTGGTTGGATGAGGTAGCTGCACGAAGTCCCGGGCCTTGCATTGGGTGAGGGAGGAGCTGCCTGTGCTCGTCACCGTGCTCGTTCATTACTGGGGAGGTATACTTCCCAAACGAGTCACTTGATCTCGAACCCAGCGAGTTTTTAGCAGTACTATAGGATGGGGGTGTTAGAGCCCTACTGGACTGGCTGCTGAATTTCCTTTGCTGTTCAGAGGACATTAGCTGCTTTGTTGGCTTAAATGCTAAGGATGATGTTTCAGCACTTCTGTCAAAACCATTCCCCCTGTTTGCATTTGAAATGCTGTTGTCGGGCATTCGATACATGGGACTCTGTGTAGATCTCTGTTGGCCATAGCTGTAATTTCCATAACTGGAGTCCATTTCTCCTTGCCCTGCCATGTAGAAAGCTTTCCTTTTGAGAGAGCTGGCTGAACTGTTTGTCAGGGCAGATGGCGCGATGGGTGTCAGACCGTGGCCCTGGTAGGAGTAGCTGGGGACGGTGGTTGGGGGCAGAGGGGTGGGAGCAGGGATTCCTGAAGGCAGGTACGCCGAGGGTGGCGGGGCGCCCCCAGGGCTGTACCCAGGGCCAACAGCGGTTTGAGGAGGATAGCTGGCGGACGGGTAGCTGTAACTGGAGAGGTTAGAGGTCCCGTTGTAGCCGGGGACGAGGGCTGGTGGCGGCGGCGGTGGTGGTGGGGGCTGTAAAAGTCCCGAGCTATGCAGGGGGGATGGATGAGGGGATGGAAGTGCAGGTGCTGGCTGGCCGCTGTAACTGGTATGCAAGTACGAGCCATTGTACCCTGCGGCGTATTCCTGAGATGGGAGCCCTGAATGAAGACTGGGAACGGTGTGACTTCCGCAGGTGCTGCTGGAGTAGCTGGGTTCAGCCAGGTTACTGGCCACCCCAGGAGAGCTCCCGATGCTGGCCGAGACGTCTGTGGGAGGGAGGGCTGCACTTACCCCAGCTTTGCTGGCGGTGATAACGTCTGGGACACAGTTCATGGGATAGACGCTCTCCGAGTTCAGCGATGGCTGCCAGGGCTCGCTTTCATTCTTCCGGCCGTTCACCAGCCCCGAAGGAGCTTCAGAGTAATTGCTGAGAATGGGCCGCTCAGCCGGACCTTCCAAAATACCGGAGTATTTTTCCGCATACTTTTTCAGAAGATTGGAGGCAGTCAGAGCCGAGATGTCATCGTTGGCCCAGGCGTACTGGTAGGTGCGCTGCAGGTGCCCCCGGTAGGCTTCCACCTTGTGGGCAGGTGACCGGGTGGTTGAAGTGATATCAAAGTGCTGTTCTGGCCACTGGGCATGCTCCGGCGTCCACTGCATCTTCAAGCCTAGGGCAGCAGGAAAAAAAACAAAGTTAACAGCAAGCTCGGCCTTTTTCAGATGCTTTTAAATGAGTCCTCAAACGTACTGTCTGTGAACTTCTTCAGCGTTCTGAAACACTGTACTTAACACCACAAATCCTTACGGAAAGAAAATGCAATGCCCTTACGAAGCCATTTAAACTGCTCGGTTTATTGTAGGCACATAGACATGGAGCCACATTTTTTGTTGGTCCAGGAGGGGGTTACTTCTTGGTTTAAAAATATATAGGCAATGCCAGATTTCTCGAAGTCATTAAATAAGACTCAGTACGTTTTAAATAGTCTGAGTGCAGATTTATTGTTTACAAGGCATCCAACTGCTCTGTCCTCTCTCATCACTGTTTCAGTTTTATATTTTAACCAATATAAAAATATGAGACACAGCTGACAGATCACATCTAGGATACCTCTCTTATTTGGTACTGAACACCTAGTTAGCACAGTATAATGCACCCTGCGCAGAACAATATGACACAGACATAGCAGGTCATTCCATAATCCAACTCTCATCTAAAGTGGTCCACGACAGTTTCAAATCTGCTTCGTGGAGTGCAGCAAAGCAATCTCCCAGGCAGCGCTCCGTCGCTTTCATCACACAAAGCCTACAACTCGGTATGAATTACAACTGGCTCCTTTCTGCCTCTCAGTTCTGTTGTTGAGGCTCTGGAAAAAAAAACAAGCATGACTTGTCTGTCGGTCTCCTTGCTTGCTCTCTCTTCCCCCCGCCCCCCCCCCGCCTCACAGCCTCCAGGGTACAAAGAAAGAGGGTTTTTAAAAAAAAGAAAAAGAAAAAAAAGATGAAGAAAAGGGAAAAGAAATAAAGCCAAGTTCCTAAAAGTTCTGCGGCTTCCACAGCTGGCTATAAAAAAAACCCCAAAGAGCCACACGCTTGTCAATAAAAGAAAAAAAATGCTAATGTCGCTTTAGAGCAATTAATCTTGCAAATAATATGATGTGAATTGTCCTCCCTCCCCGTAATCCACTCTGCATAGCAAAGGCAATTTACAAGCTTTAAGATAACCCCCTCCAACTCGTACCTATGCATGGCAGCCACATTGCTGATTTTTGTACAGCTGTATCAAATAGACCTCCTTAATCTCTCTCGTATTACCAAAAGTGATTTTTGCAAACAGTCTTGTGCCCTCTGGCACAGATTCCCCGATAAGGAGCAGGCCTATCGAAATGAAGCATCTGTGGCACCAGCTCCCCTCTGAATTACTGCAGTCTATTTTGACAGCTTCTACCCCCTCCTGTTTTTCTCCCCAACCCCTTTAGCTCTTCATTGCCTGACTCTGGCATCTGACATGGCCAGCTTAGCCTCGCTGAGCTAAACCTAACACAGCACACAGTTTGGTAACAGAATGGCATGTTTATTCCCTTCTGACTCCCTCTTCCTTGTCTGCAAAACCACTGCACCAGACACTGGAAGTTAATTAGCAGGATGATGCTGTGCTAATTGTGTTAATTTACAAGGTTTTAGTCAAAGAGAATCATGCCAGGGCTGGCACTGCTGTCATGCTTCCAACTTAATGATTAAGAAATACTGAAAACAAGGTGGGAAGGATTGCAGTAATTACACAATAAATGAATAAAGCAACAGATTCATTTGCAATTATATTTCATTGCAGTTGCACTCATTTGCATTTGGATTCTTCATTTTTATTTTTGGATTCATGTATTTGCAAATCACCAAATCATTTAAATTTAGCTTGAAAACTGCAAAGTACCTCTAATTGAGCTTTATATTTTATTAGTCCAAGTACTGCAAATCTCAGCCCATGTGAGCATGCCATTGATTACTTGTGGATCTTTTTTTCCTGAGCGTTCCCTCTCTCTCTCATTTTTCAAACACTTTGACAACTTGAGAAAAATGTCTGTTAACAATTATACAGCTACCCTATAAAAGTTAATTCAGAGAAGTGCATTTGACAAATGCAGCTTTGAGACTGAGTTTTTGGCAGATTTCTTTCATTTAGCACTAATATCTTTTTTGCTAATTGTTTCTGATGTTTCAACCATTGCCTTTCAGAGAGGGTAAATGTATCATGAAATCAGGTGAAATTATAGAAAGTATGCTCATAAGAAAAAAATGCAATTTTTAATGAGAAACTACCAGAAGCTTTTTCAGAAATCATACTTTGTTAAATTCAGCCAGAAATCTGAAGAGCAAATCACCAAGAAACAATTGCAAGTAATCAGTATCTAAAATTCTTCTGGTGCCAGGGGATTTACTTCAAGCTTTTTTAAAAGGAAAGGATATTAACGTTCCTGTAAGTCAAACTGTCTAACAGACATGCAAGTTCATTACCCCTATTAAAAAAAAAAAAAGCTAAATAAAATAAACAAACAAAAAAACCCTATCTGTGCTCTATGATACTAGGCTTATAAGGTTACCAAAACACTGAAATCTTCTGTTACAGAGATGCAGAGGAACTTGAGTAGATTGATGCTTCACTAGATACTAACAAACGGATGGCAGGAGAAAGACTCTTTGCAAATAATGCACTGAAGCAGCAGTGAAACTTTTGAAAAAGAAGGTAAAATAGGCATGGAAGGAGCAGAAAACCTGGCTGGGCTGGCACTTGTACTGTAGTTAATGAATATTCTTTTGGCACACTGTCTTTAACAGCTTGAAAAAGGAAGACTATTCAATTTAAAGAGATAAAAGAATGCACAAAGTCAGAGCACAACAACATATATCATACACTACCCAGTTACCAAGCTTTTCAAAATACCTTAAAAAAATTCACCAATTGGTCTTTTTTATTTAGAATGGATCATGGGCTTTTAAAATAAAATAATTCTATTTCTAGTCATGTAGATGTATTTAGGTGGTGTAAAAATTCAATTCTTTGAATTTTATTTGTCTAGATTAATTTATTCTCCTTACTAGGAGGCTGCAAAAGAATGTCAGAAAATCTGAATTATCCATTATAAGAGGAGGGGGAAAATCATATCATCAGCATTCTTTATTTGGAATAGTTGCTAGACAGACCAGTAGTTTCACATTGTCATGCTATCTTTGGATATACTCACTGCACAATAATTGAAAGTTTATTTATTGATGCATATTAAATACCAATGCATATAACAAAGGCTGTAAAGGCAGGATTAGGCTTTGATTAGATAAGCTTAAGAGAGCAGGACTGTTCTCATCCCATGAAACATGAGCATTTATTCCAGCACATTGCAATCATTAGTGTTATTTGGAAGCATAGGTTAATAGTTAACCATAAGCATATTTTTTGCATTAGTATGCAGTGAAGAAATCTGTATTTACATGGAGCCCACTGGAATGGTCTGGACTGGGGGGCACTAAGAGACACTTCTTCAATTTGATATTAATCGAAAAAACAGCAAACTTCTGCTAAGTTTGACTCTGTTTAATAGTTCAATAATTGTTTGACAAAAGTCAAATGTCTGACTTGTGAGGGAAAAAAAAAAGATGCTTTAGTTTCTTTTAATTATGCAAACACTTCCCCCTCACCCCATCGCTTAATGTTTGCAGCCACTTGCTCTCCATATTTAAAAATGTATTTCATTAGTTGCTTTTTGATTGCGCTGATACACCTTCCTGCATTTCTTTTGTTAGGAATCCAAATGCTGATATAAACATCTAAAATGAAGTAAATAAGGGCATATTTAGAGGTTGCAAATTTTTTTAGCGTAATTTAAACTCTGACATAAACCATGGTCCTGCAGATAGTGTATTTGCTTAATAACTTACTGAAAATCCAGAAGCAATGCAAGGCTGAATGTAGTTTTCAAAAAAATCTTTGCTAATTTAGGAATCCTCTGAGCTATTGACGTTTTTGAACTGCGTAAACTGTGCTGGTATGGATTGTAAAAGGCAAAAGGAAAGGATTCTCTTCTTTAAGTACAGGTATGTACTTATCAGAGAATTGCTTTTAAGATAATTTTAATACATTATAAAGGAGAGGCATGTAGGCTTTTTTAGCAGTATCTATTTTTCCTTGTCCTGACAGCCCTGCCATACATCCCTCCTCCATAATTCTTCCAGTTGGATCTATCTGAATTACATTTAAAGTATTTAAAGTCAACAATTTCATTATTCAATTACTTTGAACCAAATGTTTGACCATTTTTTTTCCTTCTAATTTTGTGCACTTACCCTGAAAATATAAAATCTAATACATAATACTTTATGGGTTTCACATACAATAATTCCGTATGGCAGAAATCCACTTACGTATTCAGATTCATGAATTAAAATAAACAAAACAAAAAAGGAAGAATGCTAGAGTTAGGAAAAAATGGCATTGTAATCTGAGCGCAAAAAGGGACAGCAATGTTCTACACATCCTGGATGGCCAGCGGGGCCTGATCCTGCTGGGAGCTCCCGTGAGTTCATGCAATCCTCCTCTGCTGGTGCCCTCAGTATCAGGTCAAACTGCTCAGCCCCTTACAGGATTATATCTGTTACAGAAGATAAAAATAAATAACTAGCCTTTCCTTTCAATTTAAATTGAAGATTTTCTGCTCAAAACAGGCATGGAAAAATCCAGAAATACTAGCTAGGACCACACCGGGTGAAAACAGAACAAAGGATTTACAGTGTCCCACAGACAGGTCCAAAGGATGACAATCACCTTCCAACTAACCAACCTGGTTAGCAACAATCTGCTTTAGACAAAGGACACTGGGACTTTAGTAAACCTCTCATCTATTCACATCTCTAATAAAATAATCAAGTTAAAATTAAATCACATGCAACTGCGGTTTTCTGAAGATACCGGCAGAGGTTGCATTGCACTTCCAGAGATGCTGGGGAACAAAACCTAAACGACACGGAGCTACTGTGCGTGAGGAATTAGAAACAGGGCAGCACACCAACCTGCCCAACCAGCTACCAAAGTTTCAGTTTGGATCAGGGGCCTCCAACTGTTCCTTCAACATACCTGAGACAAGAGAAAAGAATTGTTGTCCTGTTGTGGTCTCTCTATTCCTGCCCTGTTCATCCCTGCAGTGCCTTAGGTCCTATCTAGCACAGGTCTGCAGGTTCATTTGTAAACACCAGTAGCTCAAGCAGGTTCTTAACTTTAGGCATGTGGTTAAACATGATCTGAGCAACTGCTTAATGGGGTAGATTGTACCAGGGGCAAACAAGTAAATGAGATGCTTCTGATAACTGTCCATAACAGACGCATAGGAGCACACTGTTGCAAGGTAGGAAACTCTTCCAAAACCACAGCTCTGAGTACCACCAAACCTCTTCCTCTAGACTTGCAAGTGGATGTGAACATCATCACTTTGGATCGCTTACGCGTTTTAGCCAAAGACTCCAAAAGCTATCCCTGCCCACTGAACTGCTACTCTCAGCCTTGTCTCTGATTATTCAAGACATTGAGTATTTACACAATGGACCATAATGATCTTATCCAAGGGATTGCTTCTTGTGGACATGCAGAGATCAGCTCTGACAAAACAGC
This sequence comes from Chionis minor, assembly GCA_013398295.1. NCBI lineage: Eukaryota > Metazoa > Chordata > Aves > Charadriiformes > Chionidae > Chionis > Chionis minor. The sequence continues at coordinate 242,419 of VZSF01002036.1, read as the reverse complement.
TATGGACTTCACTGGAAACATGCCAGGACTCCTCAAACCTCATAGTTCAGTGACAGCAGAAGGTGTTAGTACCTTAAGGATCAGGCCCTAAATGCACATTTTAAAATCCTTCTTAAGCACGGGACAGAGCTGAATAAATGAAGAGTCATGCTGTAACCGCTGTTTGAGATGTAGGACACACAGCTCCCTGGGTTTGTACTAAATCTGATAATATTTTGTAAGACTGTATACTGTCCCATAATAATAAAAATTAATTCAAGATAAAACATTTCTTTTACTCTCCATTTTTTACTAATAAGCATAATTTCAGTTGTTTGAAGATAGTGCAACTGATCTCTCTTAATTGGGAACAGGAGGGATTTTGAAGAGTGGATTGAGCTAATTATGTTTTGCAGAAAAAAAAAAAAAAAGGAAAGAAAATGATTCCCACATTTATTTTCTAATTACTCAGTGAAGACCTCTGCTCCAGTCCATGAGGAACTCCTTTGACGTCAAAGGATTACGGTGGGAGGAAGAGCCTCCAACTGAGCTGCCCAGCAGTACAGGCCCAACTTTGGAAGTGGTTTTCAGTAAGTGGCAGCCACAAACCGATGAAAACAGGCATGGAAAGTGCTCTCAGCATTTTCTTGGTAGGGATCTGTTCTTCCTCTTATTATCCATAGCCTATGCATGCCATGCGCATCAGTGGGAGCAAGCTGTTGGCAGGGTGTTTACAATATGATTCCCATCTAGCAGGGATAGTGAAAACATTTCAATCTTTAAAACAAAACACTTAAATCATGAGTAATATTGAGGATCACATATATGTCAACAGCACTTAAGGATAAAAGCAGTAAGAAAAACACAACAGATTTTAGGAGAGCCTGGACCGGTTAAAAATGAAATTCAAGACATGGAATCTCAAACTAATACATCCCAATTATCTAATTTAAATACTGTCAAATGATTATTCCTTTTAAATCACACTTTCACACCTCACAACAGCAAATTGCAATACGTTTACAGCAAGTGAGCTCTCTCCCTCCAAGCCCCCTCCCTGCCATTTACATAAAGCAGCGCCTTTGATAGTCACAAAGGCATTTCTGGCTAAACGGCCTTTAGCAGACCCATCAGCTTCAAAAGGCCTTACGAAACAGAAATAAGGAGAAATAACAGTCAGGCATGCAAAGGGAAAGTAGGTTCAGAAATGACACTATCATATTTTGCCGGCGCAAGCAGGTTGGACCCGTAGGCCAACCACGCAGCAGCCCACAGACGTGGATGATGGGGACCATAGGGATTACTTAGGTACCGCACAGGACCTCCCAGGGTAGTGCCCACCTCGGAGGTACTGGTTTCCCCGTGGCAGCAGTCCTTAAACGCAAAAACACTCGCGGTTCAGTGCTCCATTGTTGCAGTGTAATCACATCGATGCATGATCATTGCGTACCGTAAGTAAAATCATGTATGCGTGCACGTGTCAGAATCCTTCTACATGGAGAATTGGTCATATTTGTGATCAATTGGAGTTTAAATTATTTTACTATATCAGTCTGCCCTCACTGTACTCATTTGCTCGCAACACTTTCCTAAAACGACTGAAAAACACACTAACAAAGACAATAATTGGAATGAATTTTCTTTGAACCTATTACGATGCTTCCTCTTCCCAGGCTTTACATTTTTAAAGTGTTTCTGTCAGGTACCTTTGAACAGTACCACGCCTTTAAAGGACCTAGCATTATTTTGTCAATGCCAAATGAACGAGACCATAATAATTTCTAAGAGAAGACTCAGAAGAACAGTAAGTCTAAACAAAAGTAAGCATAACTTTTTTTAAAAAAGTCACTTTTTGTAGTCCACTGAACACACACTTACAGCTGTAACGTATTTTTAAAAGATTTAATATACCATATAATCTTCAATTTATGCCTATATAAACATGAGAATCAATATAACTACTGCAGGATAACTTTAGTGATTCTGAGAATTAAAGTATTCACATGGTAAAATATAGTCATAAATAAATATGGAGTTTGGCCACTTGGCATAAGTATTTATGCATATTTGCAAATGTAAAATAGTTTAAATCTGGTGCACGATTCTGCTCCCACTGAAGTGCTTACTTCAAGTCTCCAATAAACCCAACCGAAGACTTTGGAAGTGCAGCAAAATGCATCCCCTCTTTTTAAGCAACAAAATAGCAGAAGTAGCCTTTTCCTTGGTTCCCCGTCCAGAAGTGGAGTTTGAGGCACATTTACCTTGAAAAAGCACAATGCAAATGCTTAAAAGTAGAGTAGATAAAATACACTCACAGTTTTTTGTGTTTTTCACGTAATTAACTGCAGCAGGTGAAACACAAAACTCTGAACTTGTTCTTTAGCAAGTGAGAGGCAAAAGGAATGAATTTTCAGCACTAGGGAGCCTCATATGGAACATTCAGATCCTGACATAGTCTACTGCAGGAAAAAAAAAAATCTGAAAATTCAATTTTCAAATATTGGATTCTATTATTTTTTCCATTTCTGTTGCTAATCTTGATTTAGTAAATTGTTTCCTTTTACAGGATGTTTTTTCATTCACGCTTAGAATTATTGCTTGCTTTCTCACCGTAAACAAAGCATTTTTAAAACCTTTTTTTCACGTATCTTAAATCCATTAAGACAATTTCCTTCTTAAGCTCACTTCCTTTTGCCAAATGAAGATCATCAGGACATACCACACGTGCCCATAGGGACAGCAGAGCTAATGAATATGTATGGTTTATGTCACAACAGAGCACTCCCCTTGTTCTGCAGTACCGACCTTCTCTTATGTGAGTAAATAACAGGTGAGCACTTGTGCATGAGGATAAATGGGGTTAAAACTGCCATAAAGGGACATACTTTATTTGAACAAAGTGGGTGCACAATAAATAGAGATTTAAGTGATGCTGAATTATTTTTTATATCACGCTGTTTCAAAATGTTAGAAAATAATCTTGCTCTGAAGCACAAGACCAAGTTACAAAGCAAGAGTTATTTAAAATATATTTCTCTCCAATTAAGAACAGCAGCATTCTGTATAAATTTGACTACATTATATTTTTTAATATATTTTTCAGTCATCATACTTTAAAAAAAAAAGTATGTATGTATGTATTTCACAGCTTTATGTATAGTAAGAGAAGGTTAATTCCAGAGATTTATCTAACCAGCCCTATTTGCCTTACAAATATGAAGGCAAAGATCAATTTCAGTAAGTTTCAAATAACTGTAGTCGGGTTTGACTCATTACACTCAAGTCACAAGAGTGAAAAAACAACAAATTTATATAGGCAAATAACACAATGCTCCAGCCAGTAACCAGGAATACTACTTTCCTTTTAAAGTGCTTATTCCAAAACCTACCCACATAGGAAAGGTGGGAACAGTTGCTTTACTGAGATTAGAGTACCTCTGCTAATTAGCTAAATGAGAACAAATACTGATTAAATGTATATATAGAAGTAATCTGATACTCAAGGAAAAAAATCCTTCTTAAGATGACTCCACAGTGTACAAAGCTTTTGCAAAATTTGTTTATGTTATTTATGCATTTTGCTTTTTGGCAATCTGTACATTAATTTTTAATGAAATAGTAAAGAGATGTTGTGTCTCACACTTCGATAAAAATATTCTATAGCCAGGACTGGGTGACATAGTGCATTAATTCAGTGTCCTTCACTCCTGGGACCTGTGTATAATTTAGTCCAGCCTGAAGAAAATAACTTTGATCTGAAGGCTGTGGAAAAAGCTACATATGAAATGAGTTTTGGTGGGTTTAGTGTTGTTTCTTATATACAAGACGACATATGAAGATAAACTGCTTTAGAATGCTCCTGACGTGGCCCAGGATTAAGAGCAGGGAGCTCTTAGCCGAGCTCATCTACTCTCTGCCTTTTACCCATTGTACCAGGCACACACACGATGCACGTTTCTCTCTACTATAAGCATCAGAGTGGCTAGCGCTGGCACACGCTGTCTTTCCAAAGAGAATATCCCGCGTAAAAGGATTGTATTATCAACCCGTATACTTACTTGGTCTCTCCATTAAAAAACCAAAACCAAACAACAACGTCTATATTTCAGCATGACAGATGATGTTGTAAGAAGGGATGATGTTATCACAGGGAACCTGAGATTTCCTCCCCAAGGTAGGGAACACCTTTGCTAAGTCATCAGAACTGTGCTAATCATGCTCTTAGGGAAAACAGAGCTCCGGCACGGCTCCTTCCCAGGCTTGGCTGTGCAAGCAGCTGACCCTTCCTTTCCTTCCTGCTCTCCCCAAAGCAGAGAAACAAGATTAAAAGCAGAAGCATAACCAAAGAACTGACATCCTAGAAACACTAAGCTGAGCTAAATCTTTTCCCCACTTAAACCTTTCAATTATTGTGTTCCACAAATTCCAAAGAGTCTTTCTTGCTTATTCAATAAAATGTATCGGAATTAACTACTGAAAAATGGAGTATAGCCTATTTTTCTGCATGCTCTTGGTTTGGGACTTACTGTATTGTTTTCTGAGCATTTGAAAGGAACTATATAAATTGTTCAGTTAGCTTGACAAATTATCTGGGGGGTGGGGGGAGGAGGAACAGGGAATTTTCTATAGACAATTATAGAAATCTCTCTCTGTATATATGCATATACATTTATACGTTTTACACGCACAGAAGCACCAGAGAGAGAAGGTCTTAACTGAGAAATTTAACTCTGTGTATGCTGATATTTTTGCTGTATTCCTGGAGAGAGCAGGAAGGAAAAGAAACTAACTCCTCATGTTGTACGTTGGTTCTCCTTTCTCAAAAAGAGCAAAGTTCTTCCTGCAATAGGAAAAGCTGAGCCATGTCCTGAAACACACAGTATGGCATTGAGTGGGCACACAGGCATTTTAAGAGGCAGATGAGAATAACATGCTGACTTTAAAAACATAAAGAACTGATACAGCCCAGCTGATAAAATGTCGAATTCCTCTGCAGCTATCACACAAATTCAGCCTTTTCTGTAAACAGCCTTCAAGAGACAACAAAAATCTAAACCATGCGATGATCATAACTAGCTAAGCACTGTTGATAGCTTAAATAACAATAAACTGTGTTATTTTTCCTGTAAGTTTGTCCATAGTGTTACTGCATATGTAGTCACCTAATGATGAAATAGCTTTAAAATTTGCTTCAGGGTACAGAAGTCAAGCTCCACTGATTAGCATCTCAAAGCGCACTACAGGCACACATTTGTATAGCTGAATAATAGCACTTGCGTTTGTAAGATATTTTAAAAAACAAAAAAAATTGCACTGTTTTACTTGACGTTTGATGATGCACGCAGATGAAAGTCCTTATTCTCACAAAATATCACAGATATATGCTATATCACAGATAACTGGAAGACTTTCAAAGAGGAGGTAGAAAGGTAACATCACAAAAAGAGCCAAAAAGGGGTTTTGGTATCAATATAAGATGCCTAAGCCCCAAGGTTCACGGACTTGATTCTCTTGTCACTTCTCCGGTTTGAAGTCACAAGAACCACTGAAGTTTAAAATTTGTCGTGAAGGAGATAAATGTGCTCCACTTTTTACTTTATGATTTTCTTTTAAGGCAACAATTATTCAGCAGTTAATTACGCAAACAATATTTTGTTCAACAGCATTTGGGTTTTGTGCCACACGTTTAGTGAAAACTCACCACAGAAAATATTTCATTAACATCTAGAGGGAGAGTTCTGATATTTGCTGCACTAGCTCAGTTTCTGATTTATTTCTATGTCTAATAAGGTGGTTTCCAGACTTTATGGAATATGAACCTTCCTAAAATTTGCTGTAAACTGACTGGACAGAAGTCTGCTGTCAGCCACACTCTGAGACCCCAGTCCAACACACTGCCTTCGGCAGCGCCGCACCTTCCATGTGTGTCCCCCTTTTGCCATTTCTCCAGTTAGATTTTATTACAAGGTGTTAGTTAACAAAAGTCTGCATCCAATTTTTTGTTCAATAATATTTTAGAAGTGCATCCACAAGCATTTAGTATTAAAAATGCTATAAACTAGTAACAGGAACTTTAGGATTTCACTAAATATTCGTCAACTATCAGCTTAAATTCTTTTTTCCATTAACACTTCACTTTTCATCCAGAATGTGCAACATACAAGAATGACTTAAAAGAAAGCTTAACATTAATACAGTTAAACAGCATCAAAATTTAAGCTCATAAACTAACAAATATTCACTGAAGTATTTGATACCAGTGGCACAAATTTATTAAGCTTGGGTTTTAATTTGGAAATTTTTTTTAGGAGTTAAAAAAAAGAAAAGAAACAGGTTGAATTACAAGGTACTGTGAAAGCTGTGAGAGTTTTGTGATTGCACGTAAAAGATTTACAGATTTTACAGATTTACAGATAACAATTGAAAGGTGCATTACACTAATCAGAGGAATGCATAACCTCTGCAAAGCAGGTAAGAGTGAATCATTTTAATTTTCTCTCTTCTTATGGCTTTATATTCTCACACAAGGGAAGCGGAAGAAACCTAAATATGACCCTATTTAGATATATTAACTGAAAAGCCTTTGTAGAATTTTTAAGCAAACAAGATTGTGCTTCCAACGCTGCCCATCTAGTTTTCCAATGTGTTAAATTGGACGGCTACTTGGACAGCTCTCTATTCATTACTGAACTGTGGAAAGGAAACACAGAGGTGGCATTTTCCTTTTAAACCATCTAATGCCTTGTAGCCAGATTCCAAAGCATCCAAAGGAGAGATTTCTTTCTCTCTTTTTTTTTTNTTTTTTTTTTTTTTTTTTTTTTGCTAGACAAGCTGTCGTAATTGAAATGAAGTCTAATCAGACTCATTACTGTTTTCAGCAATTTGCACCACCAAAGATGCTTATTAGGTAACAGTGTTTAATAAACCGCTCTTTAGAAAACTACCAGTAATGAGCTCTTAACAGCCAATCTTTAGCGTGAATGTAATGTGAAAAGTGTTCCTAGCACTGAATAGATTTTCACATTTAGTAGTGTCATAATTAAGCTCAAGGAATTGGTAGCTGTGATGATAGATTTACTGCAATATAAACTTTTTTCCCCCCTGCAAATGTATTTGAAAATACTTGGGGTTCAATAATATTTCCAGAGCAAATTTTAAAACTGCTTAAAAGACTGTGCTAGACTGGATTAACTCTGTAAATGGCACTTAATCAGAGATTATTTGGGGAATGCAGAGTACTGTAAGTCGAGTATCATCTACCAGGCATGCATAAAGCTAATTCCACCTAGCTTTGTTTGACTGCTTTTCTATCACTTAACAATTTCCAGTCATTAATATACAAATAATAAATGTTGTTGTTACCAGCTGAATGATAATGAACAAAAATGGCCAATAAAAAGAGATACTTGAAGAAACACTTGTCAGTTCTCCCTCCACAGTAACAGCTGAAAACGCTTGAGAAAAACTAGAGCAAATTGTTTGGTTTTAAATAAAATTATGGATGTATAACATGCATACATATTTATGCATATGTATGTATTTACGCATACATACACACATATACAACTAATGCTGATCTTCCTAGACGTTTCACATACCATCAACTCTTAGTACCTACTTAGCACCAAAAACCCCAAGTTCCTAATGTAAAGAACACCACAGCTCTGAAAACGTAACATTGTGACATATATTATTCATAAAACACAGCCATCAGCAAGAGATAAGTTTTCATCAATATAAGTTCAATTTAACTAGATGTACACCTCGCTGCACTAGTCATATCAATACTAGTACCGAACAAATGCTGAAAGAGGCAAAAAAGAAAATAAATTGCATGTATAAGCTCTAGCTAATTAAATATCCAGAGCGAATCTTGAGGAATAGCCACCGTTCTCTCGCCAGATTGATTTAGGCCTGACATAATATTTAAAGTTATCAATAAGAAATGACCAAGACTACTTTTTTGTCTCCCACTAGGAGAAATTCATAGGGATGCAAATGTTGTTTTGCTTACTAGAGATTCTGTGGGAGAAGGTTTGTGTCAGCGGCCAAGACTTTGGAAAGAAGTGCATAAAGATGAGTAATCAATAATGAAACCACCAACAAAATGATGAAGACTAATTCTCTTGAACCAAGATTTTTATAGCAGAATTCCATGTTACGATGTTAAGAAGAGTTCCTTTACTGAACGAGTGCTCTCATTACATCTTTCATATACCCTAGCCCCCAAACTTCAGTAATCCTAAATGCAGCCTCTAAGCCTCCATATCTGTTTGCAGCTTTGTGAATCAATAGGACTATGAGAACTGAGACTACCAAATTAATGCCAGTTTCATTTGATTTTGTGGCATGTGCTTCTTTGCACTACAAAGTGGAAAAGGGGGGGAAAAAACCACCCCAACCCCACACCCAGAACTCATTCCCAGATGGGGTTTTGTAGCTTTCAGATCAAAACATCTTCCGGTTTCTTAAGTCTGAACTGAATTTGTACTCAAATCCAACATTTTAGTGCTGCTGCCTAATCTACCATGCAATTTCAAACTCTGCACCTTAAGTCAAACACTTAGCTTCTGCTCTCTGTAAAATAACATAAAATAACATAAAATAACAGAGACTCCACGGCTGCTTTGGACTGCCTCCTCTTGTACTTCTGAATAATGCATTAAACTTCACATCATTTGTGAGTGACAACCCGATGCTCTAAGATACATAATATGCATTTTGTACTGTTGATTTTGCTAAGTGCAGATGCTCTGAAGCATCAATTGCTCATCAATAAGTCCCTCAATACCACATACTATGATACTTTTAGTAGTTTAAAACTGACGTTGACAGAAACGTAGCATCCACAGGAGGTATCTTAGGCATCATTATAAAACTATGGTTACTATGCTTTCTTATTTCTAACATGAAATTACAGCGGGGTTGGGGGGGGGAGGGGCGGAAATCTTCAGTGTATTCCTTCTGCATCCTAGCACTACCACAAAAGAAAAAAAAAAGAAAAAAAAAATCACTTTTCAGCCTCAGATCCATCAGTATTTTATCAAGCCTACAAAACACCAGTCTGCTCACCTAAGATGCTGACCCCAAACAACACCTGACTTTCAATAGAAATTGAGAATCTTCCTACTGATATCTCTAGGCCTGCTTAGCCTGATCCCAAAAGCCTTCTTTATCAGACTCTTAGAGGAGTTTCCATTGAAGAACTAGGACGTACCAAATTTTACACTACTTACAGGCTGCTACCCTGAGATGGAGTGTCATACATATAGGAACACAGACTAGCATAAGAAGTTGCAGAAGTGTGGGATGTCAAAGGAGGAGGTGAAGCTACAGGGACAGGTTAAACTCAAGTCTGAATTTGCCCCCAAACACTGTGAATGGGTGAGAAGGAGCAACAGGATCCTAAAAAAAAAAAGGACAGGAGAAGAACCTTAAGTTCCGTCTTGAAGTTAAGGTGCTGCCATCAGCCAGCATCTCTGCAGTGTCAGAGGGTGAGGACTCTCCCCAGGGGCACAGCCAAGCAGGAGGACGCAGCTCTAGTGGTAATGTTTGCTGTTATCGAAACCTAAGGTGAACCCTGGAGTGACTCGTCTTGGGATAAGTCCACCAAAGGACAGCATAAATACCAGAAACCAGAGTCCACGTGAAATCTATTGCACCCTCTACAGCAGCATAGACATTATTTTCTTCTCCATCAGTGAAATTCCAATACTACAGCCCAGCTTCCTTCAGGCAGGACCCAGCATCAATCACAGTTTGCCCTTCAGCAAAAAGTACCATAAACAATCCGTAGGGTACCTTTGAGTACAGAACACCTCAGATTCCTCTGTTCTCTTGTTTATGGCGATTTTATTTAGATTTTTTTGTGAAGTAGAGAGCAGCTAGGATGAAATACCATACAATATTGTTTCACTTGTTGTTCTGCAGTGTCTGTTCGTTGTGTTTTGTTGTTTGTTTTTTTTTTTTTAAATAAAAAAAAAGCAAGCCTCCCCAAAACCAGAAATAAACTTAATGTTCCAAACAGAAGCAACCACTTGTCCAAACGATTGCACACAAACCACCTCTGCGGACTGCCAAGGTTACTGTTCTATTATGACACATTTACAAAAGCTACATAATAGATGAGTTGCAGCAGATGAGAACATTTGTCCAACTGAACTGGAATCCTTTGTGTTATGGCAGATGATATTCCCTGCACTTCAGATTGGTTTAAACACACAGACTTGCCTAGTAGGTCTTTCTTTAAAGGTAGAGCAGTCTAGTACACAGCTTCCCTGACAGAAATTACTGATGGAAATATCTCCGTAAAAAATGAAGGAGCCAAAAGGAAGAACATCAGGTCCTATACAATACAGTTGTGGATTTGTCTGGGGGATGGGGGTTAATAAAGCAAATGCATGTGTGAGCGAGGAAAACATTTATGGGCTTTGGAGGGATTGGGGTGAGCATAGGAGAATGTAGCAGTCCTTGACTTTATTTTTCATAGAGTCTATTTTCTGCTTTTCCACTATAGGGCTTTCTATTTATTTTAGCATAACTCCGTATCTTTGTCATTAAACAATCAAGTTCTAATAAAAAACATAATGCAAACAGCCAGTTGTGTAATGAAAAACAACACAGGGTTGCAGGGGGGTTCCTGCCTGATCTCAGCAGCAGATTAGCTTATGCCCTGCAGCATGAGATGGGAAATATGTTCCTCACTATTACAGTTTTGATTCTGTATTTGTATTTTATATGGATTTTTAAAGAGACACAATATAAAGCTTTGGTTCAGACAATCTCTCTCTCTCTATATATATATGTATGTATGTATAACTATACACAGATATTTATTTCCCCTCCCAGAGAAGGGATGATGTTTGTCTTTAGCAATGGCACAGTCTAGTCTGGAATCTAGCAGACAAAAAGAGCACACGAACAGAATAAACATGTTTTAGACTATTCCAAGACAGACTATATCAACTGCAATCCCAAATACATGTGCTTTTGAGAAATTCTAAGTGACCCTTTTTTTCAGCAACCATCCCGCTGCACTGCAGCGTACTGCAAAATTATTTCTGTCTAGAGAACGACATGGTTTTATTCATAAAAAGGTAAAAACCATTCAAGTTAATAGCCTTTTATACTCAATAAATGTTAACAGTTTATTCACTGGCAGCAAGCCAGGAGTTCTCCAACACACACAGATCTTTCAGATGCATCTTTCCTCCTGTATCCGACATATATGCTCTTTTTCTCCCCCTCTTCCCCCTCCCCCAGTTCTATACATGCATTTCTGCACTGTCCTCTATCTCAAAGTTAACGCTGCACCAAATCAAGAGCAGCAGTGCTAAAGGGTGGTCAGAAAATAGGACAGCAAAGGTTTTTGAAGTTAACAAAGCAGCATCCTGTTCCTACCACGTATCAAGCCCGTTTCTGGATTCTTCATGTACTGAAGGCCAGGTTGGGCACTTGCCACTTACTTTAGGAATTTAACTCTGCAGAAACAGCACAGCCCTTCAAAATGCTCACCCCCAAAGGCTCGTGAAATTCGTATGGACAGATCCTGTCTCAGTCTACGTCAGCCCACTTGCTGAGCGGCAGGTGAATACCTAATCCGCTGTACCAGTATATGGGGTTAGCTGTTCTGAAGATGTATCTGAGAATAAAGAGTAAAGTAGACAGTAGGAACAAAGAAATCACATTTATGAGGACTTTAGAAACTTTAGTCCATGAAAGACAGGAAAGAGAGGCAGAACCGCTATATTCAAACCTTCATTTAGTACTTCCCAAGGCTAAGGAAGGCTTTAAATTTGTCTATGGCTGTACTTGAAGTTTTTGTTAGTTGTTTGGATTTTTATCTTTTTTTTTTTAAACTTCACATTGTTTTCATTAGGCATGTAATTATTTAGGCATGTTATGGATACAAAGATCTTGTGCTACCTTTTCAAGAAGACATCCAAAACGTTTTAAATAAATATCCTATATTTGATTTAATGAAAAATGCCTTGGGCTGTATCCATGTCTTGTTCATTCTATGTATTAGAGAGAGAGTTTGCCATGACTGAACTAAAAGGTACTTGATAACAAATGGTTAGAGGGCACAGGCTGATATTTAAGCAATAAGGTTGCACCAAGGTAGCTTTGATGGGCCATTTTGTATTGAGGATAACCAGAAATGACATTTCTTAAAAAGGTCTGGATTGCTAAAGAGGAGGAATGCCCTAAATGCATCAATGAAAACTGTTGCTGAGCATGACTGCTTTTTTTAATATTTTGACTACGTTCGAAGGAAAGACAGTCATGCTACAAATGTTTTTTCAATAAATCTCTGGTGAGTACTGGGCACTTCCAAGATCAGTTACACAGCATACTCTTAAAATGATTAAACTGTCTCTCACAGTACTTTAAATGATAGACTGCCCAGAAAAAGCACCAGTGCCCCACAAATTAGGAAGCTAGAATGAGCCCTGGGCTGTTTTAGGACACACCTCACGCTCATTACTAGGCTGCCCCTCTTGGAAAAATTCTTCCCCTTGTGTAAGGTCATTCAACTAGATTAAAATATCTCACTGTAATGTTACCTCTTTATAACACCTCACATCCTTGGGTATAGAAGTGCTGGTAATGGGATGAACAATGAGCTTACTTTTATATGCACAGCATAAAGATAGCACCCACGTGATTTAGTTGAAAAGGAAAATTCGATCTGTATTTCCGGGATAGCTCTATCTAAAGACACAAGTTGCTATGACAGAGAATTTAAATTGTTTGAACGGTTCCCTTGCTCCCTTGTTCAAGTTGTTATTAATGTCTATAATGCAGGCCTCTGTGTTGCTAACACGCATGTGAATATCTTGCTAGTCATATGAATAGTGCTGGATAATTAGGTAGCGGTATAATTCATAGCCTCCAACTTGTTCTCCCGCTTCCCTTTCCTGATGTTTCTTGAAGAAACTGCGATCTATGTTGGCGGCAGATCATGCCATCGTTACTCAGAGAAATACCTTTTGCCTGAGATTTCTTTGAAATGACTGACAAAAACTAAACCTCCAATCAGTCACCAACGATAGGGAAATACTACACCAACCCCTCCACCACCCACACGTGGGGGGAGTATGATTGCATTGCTGGGATGGGAATTTGGGTAGGTGACCAAATGGTTAACTATGCTTATCCTTTCATTCTCTAAACTGACAGAGCCTTCTTTAAATTCTCAAAAGTCCTTTTACAGAATCTCTGTTTGACAATTTCTAAATGTGTCCCGATGTGTTCACCAAGTTCATCTCTATTAACAGGAAATGAAACTGAAATAAAGAGGCGGTCTTCATGTTGACTGCTGGCATTTCAGATTTCATGGCAGCCCTCGTCTTTCCAGTGCCTTTCACATGGAAGAGATAATGTGTGTGAAGAAAAACAAAATTGTAGGTTTAGTAATGTCAAAATCTGATTTATGCCAAAATAGAGATGTCAACAATAGCAGAATAAGTGACAAGTGTTAAATTACCCAAAGAAGTAAATTCTGTAATTATTTACCTCTTTGGCACACGATCCTTAACAACCTCCAGACCTAAAAGGAACAGCAGAAACTACATGCATTTTGAAATCCAGCATTTTTTTCTTATTTTTGACAAATGACTTTTTGCCCCCCCNTTTTTTCCCCCCCCCCCCTTTTTTTTTTTTTTTTTTTTAAATACAACTAACTGCCACCAACAGCATTTCAAGTAAAACATCAGCAGCAAGCCCCATAGCTGAATATGCTGGGAGCTGAGTATACAGCCATCTGCAAATGGACAACTTTAATTCGATTCCTGGCACCACTGGCCACGCTGAGAATTCTTCTATTTCTTCACACCAGGGGTTTGCTCTTTTAAGCATTGCTCCCTGAAGGGAAGGAAAAACGAGAGAAAGAGGATTTCCAATGACCCTGCACAGATGAATGAATGTGTCAATGGTGAATATTGGTTCAGCTTTGAAATAGGGAATCCTGCAGTGGTTTCTCTTCTTCATCCCCACTAGTGAGTTCCACTGTGGACTTCAATGTGTAGGAGGCCTTTAGGGGACAGATAATAAATGAAAAAAAAAATAAAAATGGAGGGGTGTAAAAAAAAAAAAAATCAATAAAATGGTTTAAGAATAATAGAAAGGCATTTCTCTAACTATAATCTTTATGTTATTTCTTAGATAATTTTATCACAGATGTGCATCTCTCTGGCGTAGCTGGTTACAGAAATTGGTTTTAAAAAAGCTTAAATAAATAAGGGGTCCTCACCAGCTAGCCAACATTAAAGGCCAGTGTGCCCTTTCAACACATATTTAATTTTAATGGGTTTCCATTTGTTCACTTGTTTCCAGTGCAAAGATGATATAAAACCAGTTGTGAAATCATGAAATTATTAAAGCGCTTCCTATTTCAGTGTGAGCTTATTCTTTCATTTATAACTTATTTCACAGCAAAAATGGTGACACGCACAAACCAAACACAGAAAGGAAAGTTGCCTCTTCTCACCTGCACAACTCTCCTATAACTCAGGAAACACAGGAACGTTTGTCTAAACAGTAGCAGAATACACATTTACTTCTCCAAGCCTTTTAGTTCATTTTCATTCAACTACGTATCAATCAATCTCACCATGACACAATATAATTTCCTAATCATGCCAATATTCATGCTTTTATCTCTTTTTAAATCCAAAGAGCATATATTTCAATAAGACAGAAGTCTAATTATTTAAACATGATGTAGAATAACACTTCTCTAAGGCCATTTCTTTTATGAGTTTTAGTTCCTTAAAATTGCCATATAATTTAATCTCTAAAGCAAAATTTATATAAAAGAATAACACAGCTTCCAATAAAGAAGGCTGAATTGTTAAATTCCCAGGAAGTGCTGCTTTTTCCTCCCTTATATCTAGAATAGTTTTATTTGCTTCTAAGACCAAAACCAACATATTCAAAGTGAAACATACTGTTTCTCAACACGTTAAGAAACACAGAAGAGCAAATGCATATTTTTTCTCTTACATGTGGTAACTTTAACACATAGGAAAACAAAAAAATACCCCAAAACAAAACCTCAGGAAATCTGCACAGGTTTCCATACTTTTGAAAACAAGGTTGGCAGCCAACTGCTTTCTATTGCCGAATGCATGATCTCTAAATATAATCATTTTATGCAAATTAGAGGTTCTTATTGTATAATTGCTAACAAAATGTTTACATCTACCTCCACGTCAATGTTGCTGAGAATTAGGGAAAAAAAAAAAGGATCCCTAAAGGGACATAAGGGACATACACTGGACAATTTCAGTCATTGATACAATATGCAGGTATTTAAGATCTTTGGATACTTGGGAGTATTAGCTGTACATTTCATAGATATCATCAGATATGACCCTGTTTCAGCTAAGAAAGAATTTGGGTAATCGGATTTATATAGTTGACAGCATTTCCTAAGGACGCTGCCTGGGATTTGCCTCTTTTTAAATAGTTGAGATGTTAATGTTCTGTTAAGACTATTTTTTAAATACTGAGCAACATCTTCATGAAGAGCTGTGCTGATTTCCAATTATGTAAAAATTAATTTGTTTAATCAAGCTACAAGAAGGACAAGAAGTTGAACTGGAAAAATTCCATCACATTAAGTAAAGGATTATTACTCACAAGAAATATTTTCAAAGTCAGACTTGCAGCCAGAAACTAACTATACTTCTTACAGAGAACTCTACATGCTTGTTTCTCCTGACTGACTAGTTTTTCAAAGCCCTGCAAAACAACGCCAAAATGAACTCTAAATACAGTGTTGACTTGCTTCTTAATTTCATTTACTTTAATCACAGCAAAACAAATTTCCAAGAATAGGGCTTAAATAAATAGTTAACTTCTATGAATGTGTATTTTCTTTTCCATGGTGTGTGCACTTGAAAAGGAAAGGAGATTCCTGACAAGTTGCTCTGCCTCTGGTCTCAGGATTGTCTAATAAATAGGGATATTAGTTCATCTGCCCCCATTCTCACTAATATGATAATAAAAGTTTCCCTTTTAAAACAGATTTGCAAACTTGCAAAAAAAAAAAAAAGGCTTAATGTTTTTATATTGTCACAATGCATGAAATCCTTTCATTTTAGTATTCATGGTCATTATCAAGTAAACTCTGTTGGGAAAAAAGGAATAAAATTTTGGCATAATTTTGGGACGATAGCAGTACAGATGCGAATTGCTCCCATAACCTCCTTCTGAATGGTGATATATGCAAAGTAATCCAAAATGAGTTGCTTTCCAGTCCCTTTACAAACTACTTGACATCCGCTGCTCAAGTGTTTCAAACCTTCAGTCACTGACTGTAATAGTGCACAGATGGAACAATATTTATTCTGTCAGTGGAAACTAATTAGGATGACACTAATTCTGAACATTAAACGAAAAGAAAAAAATTAAAAAAAAAATCACACTTTACACAGTGTGGCACATGATCTGTGAGTTTACAAATAAAAGCTATAAATTTTAATATATTTCTGTTACATGGGAGGTGTGACCATCTTTGCTGTCGCTGCTGCACATGGTAGCCAGAGATGGGCTTGCAGAACCATATCTGGATTTGCGTACAAACATCCCCATCTCTACCGTTAATTCACTTCATGTCAGAAACTGCATCTCAACAACTTCCACTCTGCAAGCAGAGCAAGTCAGCCTTGCAAATTATTTCAGATTATTGTTCAGTGAGCCTCGCTGCCCCCGTCACCTAGAGATCACCCCATCAGCCCACAGCCCTTCAGGTCCTAACTAACTGTGCCAACGCCATGAGCTGGGCAGTCTCGGACTGAAGTCAGGGAGGTGGCCAGCCCCACCATTCTGCTTCTCTCCCTTAACTCCAGCTGCAGGTTTGCTGCCCTTTAGAATAAAAGATCCCATTTGATAAATCATCAGGTATGATATATATGTGCCACCTCCATCCAAGGACTGGCTCACAGCTGCTGAAGACTCAAGATCAGCCATGTGACCTCAACACACAAACTAGTTCAAAACCTCACTAGGGATCTAAATCTGCATCTTTTGGTGCCTGAATACCTTTAAAAATCTTCTTGACTCCTGATGTTCATGAGCTTGGACAAACTGGTTCACAAATGCTTAATGCTTTGAAGACTTATGTGGTACAGCTCAAATTCACAAGATAAAAACACAGCATAGAGCATGGTAGTTTACTATTAGATGCAACCATTGGTCCAAGTGTCTTTCATAACTATTCCCTTTAAATGAATGGACACGTCAGGAAAGAATTGGGTTTGATGTGCATACATATTCATGTAGATCCATCAGCCTAACATCGTACCCTATAATAACTAAGCTTTGAAGGGGAAAAAAAAGAAAGAAATATATGCTTTAAGCAACATTGACTTTTGTAATTTGGAATGTCAAATTAATTGAGACTGAAAAAACAGAGAAAAAAAACTGCCCACAGATAAGCAAGTGTTAACATTTTAGAATA
The DNA here is from genome assembly GCA_013398295.1 of Chionis minor. Classification (NCBI taxonomy): domain Eukaryota; kingdom Metazoa; phylum Chordata; class Aves; order Charadriiformes; family Chionidae; genus Chionis; species Chionis minor. The sequence continues at coordinate 224,973 of VZSF01002036.1, read as the reverse complement.
TCATAAAAAAAGTCATGCCATTAATTATCGTTCTTCTAACGTAAGATAAACTGGGAAGAAACAGAACTGCCTGAGAAGGTGAGATCTCAAAGGGTTCTTGTATGTGCAGTTGTGTGATCCCCTAGAGGTGTTTAAAAAAACGCATTTGGAAGTGATACTTCCCATATTGGTTGAGTGCTTCACTTAGCATCTCTCAGCAACATGCTGGTGCAGAATTTCACTTTGACTCCATCCATATTACACAAAAAGTTATGATAATTAATATATTTTTCATAAACCAGATGGAAGAGTTAAACAACAGTTCTTCAACAGTTCCAGCTATAGCCACTAGTCTAATAAAGGATATTATCTACATCTACAAATCTCACTTTTCTCAGATCAGTAAGACTAATCCTGGAATTTAATTATTTTAATCTGAAAACATTTTAAAGCCCATTCTAAACTAAGATCCTAAATGTGCTCCATAAACTTTGTTTATTTATTGATATTCATGTCAAACCTCAAAGGCTATCAAAACTGCAATCTTACATTTTAAAAGAAAATATTTTTTGCAAACTTAATTCAAACACAGGGCACAACATAATGAGTAAACCTGAAAAAAAAATGATGAAGTGCATCTTCTAACTGATGATAATATCTGCCAGATAGCATCTCTACTGAAACTATACCTTGGCTTAACAATAAAGCTGGAAGTTCCTCAAGTGTATTGTAGCCAACTGTCAGATTTAAAAACAGTCACAACATACTATTAGTGGCATTCAGCCAATCTCTTAAGGAACACAATGACCCGAACTTTATTCTGAAAACTCAGTTTGAAAGCAAATCTATTCCCTAAAGTAATTTTCAGCACTGCTTAAAAAGCTTGGAAAAATCAGATTACAGTAAACCAGGTTATGTAGATGTTATGAGAATGTAACGTTTAAAAATAACGTTATGGATCAATTCAAGTAAACTTCAAATGCAGAGATCTCACCTTTCACACAGCCCTGCACTTCTATGTTCTATAATTCTAGTCCCAAACTATCAGATTGATACAGTCTGTACAGTGAGTATAGTGTTTAGAAAGCCTAGGATATCAAACAACTCCTGCGCACTGAAGATTTATACCTTGAGAGGCTTATGTGAACATATTACATACAGTATCTGATAGAACTGCTGCACTGCATGCTGTATTTCGAAATTACTATGGATGGCTAAGAAAAAAAATAAATATTCGCTCACATAAACAGGTACACATATGTATTACTATTATCTGTAGGAGGGCACAAATTTCCTTCGATCTCTTTATGCAATATTGCCATCACCATTGTAACCTTCCATGAGAAAGAACACAGAATCTTACAGATGAATGAAAATAAAAAAGGAGATAATGCTAAATATGGCCAATGAATGAGGTGCAACCATTGAAAGCTTGCCATAATCCCAGAAAACGCACCAGGTAAATGCTTAATAGAAACTCCTATGAACTAACAGGAGTGACACATAATCAGTGAAACTCCTATGAAAGCATTATTAAGATGTAACCTTGTTTATTCTATGTAATATAAAATGTACCCACTCACACATAAAAGCCATCCATGCACTACCCAACCTATCACAAAAATGATCAGATACGGTCTAAAGGAAAATGTTTACAGATACTTCAGGAAAAGAAGCATACACTAATGCTTCAAAATATTTGGTCTAGAAAATAACTTAGATGTTATTAATGTATGACAGCAGAGATTGAACTTATTCTTTCCAAACAGCATTGACTAAATGTCTCTGTAAAATTGATTCCAAGGGATAGCAGTTTACTACTTTGTGTATTCAAATTAAGTTACTGCTTAGCTAAAATATCACATGCAAGGAAGAAATGGAGTTAGTCTCAACATGTGGCTAAATAAGATAACTTGTTTCACGCACAGCAACTCTACAGACTTATTTGTCTGCTGATTCATGACATCTAGCTAATAACTGTAGCATTAGGAGCCATTTGTGTAGGAAAAGTACTGTGCTTAATTTCACTTTCACCTCGCTAGTGAGGGAACCAACATCAATTTAAAGCACCGCTTACCTTATTCACACTACAACTAAGTCTATGAAAGGATTTTGCCAATGTGGAAATTAAGGATCAGATTTCGTTTCACTCTTATCACGCAGTTGTACCGCCAGGAAAAGAACAACACAGATATACTCTCAGTTTCAATGAAGTACCTTATGGTTTAAATGAAGCACATTCATCTGTTCAACATTTTTTGTACCATCCATAAAGTCAAAATTATGTCTAATGCCATCAAGTCAGAGTGTGACAATACAAATATTTCACAGCAAGCAGTTTCCTAGGGTAAGTACAAATTAAGGAAATAACAAGCAACTGCAATCCCTGTTGTGGTCAACAATTCTCCTCAAGATCATCACCAGCTTCCCATTGGAAAACATTAATTGTTACTCAGCTTGAAATCAGGGGGAGTTTTTGCTTTGAGCAAGGTAGGGTACAGTGAAGCAAAGATAATAGTCGTGTCATAACCATACATGGTGTAATAGAGAATGGTGAAAAAATTCTAATTGTATTCATCCGCTCTCTATCTGCAGTGTTGCTAAGTATAACAGAAGACACAAAACTAGTAAATAATGTAGCAGAAAGTTCCTCAATATAAAATGAATCTCCCCAAATACAGGAACTCAAAAAGAAAGTTGCAGTGGTATTGCACAGACTGTTATTTTCAAGTTTTCCTTTCCATTTCTACAATTTACAACCTTCTGGCTTAGGCTATTTTCCCTTTGAAAAAGATAACCTCAGTGGAGTCAAAGAATTTCATCATTATTCTAGTTGTTTGGTGCTTTTCTGCAATTTTCTTATTAAAAATACCTGTTAGCACTGTAAGCATCTGAACTGTCTTAGCTAATTAGTTACATGTAAAAAATGTCCTTATAAAAAATTATTCTCTGCAGTATTTCTTTCTTCACCTGTTCTATGAGATAATGTAGCACTGTGGCATAGAAAAAGGAATAAATCCCTTTTGTGGCTAAAAATATACACATGTTCTTCTTTTATTAGCTTTCCCTTTCTTCCTTCAACCTAAACCACAAGACATTTTGACTTATAATTGCATTTTTATTTCAACATGTTTACTTTATGATATTTGTTTCCCAAATCTCTTTCAAAACTCTGCAGAGCTGATATACACATCAATGTCTGCTCAAAGTAACAAAAGTGCAATCCAGTGGAATTAAATGCAGTTGTGTTTTGATGGTAAAATAATCTTATAAATACAGTTTCACAGAGTAACAGTGGTGAGAAAATCTCAGGAGGCTCAAGGAAAATCTGTTCAGTTCAAAAATGCATCCTAAAATTTGGACCAGTTTCTACTGAAAAGTATTCCCCTTTTCCCTCCCTCTCCCTGCAAATGTTGTTTATTTAGAACAGACTGTTTTTACACCTTGAGAGGACAGAGAAGAGGGCATCCTAAAGATGGAGGGAGGACAGCAGCACGTTTTCTCATAGTAAGGACTGTAAGGTACAAAGAGGATGGCTGTGGTATGAACCAGTTGTGAAGAATAATTGTGAGCATGTAGAAAGAACAAAAACTAGGACAGTGTGTTTTAATCAGGGATGCAGGAGCAACATTCCTAGTTCTAAAGAGTCCCAGTTCTCTCACAGAGCCTGGGACAATGATTCACTTCAGAAAAAGCAAAACACTTTCCTTCCTCCCCGTTCTACACAGTAACTCAGAGCAATAGATTCCAAAGCAGGCTGAAGCCTGGGAAATTTAATAGCTCAGGCATAAATCTTCATTCCCAAACCCTTCCCACCTGCCATGATTACTATCAGTCATTCTTACTAATTAAGAAGAAAACAAACATTTCTCGCTTCTTGCTGTGGGGGAAAAAAGTCTTTCCTGCGAGATGGGAACTTACTTGGCAAATATTTCTCTCCAGAAATAACTTACTATACTAACAAATAAAGTGGGCCAGGTCCCAGTCTCCAGCCTTGAGGACAAGTGGCACAGTACGGAGGTTACTAGCCTTGAGCCCACACTCAAGTATGTGCTGGCTCCATTTAGTTTATATGATGTAGCCTGGGAGACTCCAGAGGAACCGCAAAACTTTGAAGAATGTCACTGACATTAAGTTACTTCATAATGACAGTGAAATATCTCTGCCAACTTCCTATTTATTAGACATGTATTTTTTCATGCATAAGATACATGGTAGGTCAATTTAAAACAGTGAGACAGATGTATTCCAAGTTTTCGAGAAGTCTTCACTGGAACTTTTTTTAGTTTAAAAAACACTATGTCCAAACAGAGAAAGAAAGATCCAAAAAAACCCAGAGGATGACCTCCTTTCAGAAAGGCAAATCTTGAGTTTTATTTTTGCAATACAATTTACCTCTACTTACTATTTCCCTAAAATTCTACTGAGGTCTCTCTTCTTCCTTCATTAATGAGTGCACATCTATGCATAGATCAGCTGTAAACTAAAAAAAAAAAAAAAAGGAAGACTGTTGGGAGAGGAGGCGTATATTTTCTGCATCTGGATTTGATTCAAAAGAAGAGGGAAATCAAGAAAACAGGGATACAATAACGGCTTAAAGAACAGAGGGGGAAATATGATGGACATCTAGAAGAAAATAAGACTTTTGATGCAAATAATCACATGGCAGGGTTCCTGAAGAGGCTAATTAGGGAACTGGATCCAATCAGAAAGAAATAATTTTAAGATTTGTTGCTCTGACTCCTTGCATTCTTACACAAAATGGAAAAGTTTGAAGTGCTGCAGGATGTAGAATGAGGTATTGCAGGAAAACAAAATACATTGAAACAGCAGTCAGGACTGGAACACAGATACCGAAATGCACGTGTTCTTTAGGAAAAACAAAAATGGATGGAAAAGCGTGCTCGATGACGTTATAGACTGTGAAGACAGAAAAAGGGATATGTTGGATAAAACAGTCTAGTCATGTCAAAATAATAGACATAGAAAAAATAATGAAGTGTGCTGGAGCAGTCCTAGAAATTACGCATTAAAACTCCCAGATTACATCTAGACTTGGAGGGAATGGGGGGGAAGGCACTGATATTTGAGGAGGCAGAAGAGGTGACTTAATCCAGACAACAGTTCTATTAGTTCAAGGTTTAAATACGTATATATATTGCAGAAAAATGGGATACAGTTCACAATGGGTTTATCAAAGGTAATTATTGCCAAGATAATTTCTTTGATAATATGGCTGATTTCAAGCAAAAGAAATTACTGAATCCTCTATCTGCACATCTGCATACATACGATACTTTATGCATTAACAGCTGTAAAGACAGGAATTAGTAAAAGGACTGTAAATTAGTTAAGGAAATACTAAAAGGGATATAATGACAGACAGTATTGAAAGGGCATCTACTGAACTGGAGGAAGCTTGGTAACAAAGCTCCTCAGAGATCAGTTTGTAAAATTCCCTTAATTAATTACTGAAGGTGAATATGACATAAGAAGTAGGAACACACAATGAAAACCTGCAGATTACACAAAATTAGAAGGCATCACCAGTAGAAAGGAAAAATCAGACTATCACACAAGTAAAATATCATGTTCCATGTAAACACAGATAATGAACAGAAAGTACTTGTATGAAGTATGAGTTAATAGTGGAAAAAAATGCTACAAGTTGAAATTTAATCACAGATAAAAGGGAAAGGAAAAAAACCTGAAACATCTAAGCTGACTGGAAGATGGACTTTCACCAACTAATTTGATGTAAATATGGAAACAAGGAATGCAGCTGTAAACTATAAACAGAATTATTTTTTTTTCCAGAAAGTATTAATGTCATTACACAATGAAACCTCACCAGAACTGTAGTTCTGATTTTCTTCAGGTAATATTAATTTAAACTGGAAGAAGAACAGGGAAGGGCTATAGAGATGACACTGGGAATAAAGAGTGTACATTCACAGTGAATAAAAGACATTGGCTTGCTCTACTCTGCCAAGACTGAATAGGAATATGATTCCTCTGTAAAAATATAATCAGCAAAGCATATACACTGGAGATGAACTACTTAAGTCAAAAAGACAACATTGGCACAAGAACAAATAAGTATAAAACAGCCATAAATAAATTTATGCTGCAAATTAGAAGATTTGTAACTCCCAGGGCAGTAACATTATTGAACAGCCAACCAGAGTCCTGAAGGACAAAAATAATTAGCTCATGTTAAGACACAGCTTTATCATTTTATATTATAATATATAGTGACAGTAGGGGCCTGGACTTCAAGATTCCCTAGGCCCTTTTGTATTTTATATACCCATCTCGGAAGGGTTAGAGAACTCTTCTTAGCCTATGGAAAGCTGGTGGGACTAAGCCAGTGATGAGAACATTAAGAGAAAGGAAATATTAACTTGGCGCAGAGCCACACTGGAATGAACTATTGCTTCCAAACTGGGGCCAGTTCCTCTATATGCACCTCAGAGAATGGGTGAAGTCCATTCCTGCTTGTGCATGTCTATATGTGGGTATATTTCAAGATGGTTTTCAGTAGGGAAAGAAGTAAATAGAAATAATAATACATTTCTGCTCAGTTCTTCAACATAACACACTTCCTCATTCCCAGTTACCTGAAGGTTAAGCTCAGAACAGCATTGCTGAGCCCAGCATTCCATCCACTCACATAGCAAACCCATTCCTCTTTAGATATGCACTGCCTGCTTCATTCTTATTTAAATACTAATGCACTTTTTTTCTCTTTTTGTATCTTTTTCTTTATTTATTTGAACTGATAATAATTCAGTCGTGCCTCTGGTATTGGCACCTGCACTGCTGTATGATAAAGTTCTGCTGACCTACTTGCAGAGACCTCCAGAATATCCATTTTATAATCTGTGTTTTTCTGTTGGATTTTTTTAGTTTGGTTGGTTGGTGTGTTGTTTGTTTTTTGTTGGTTTGTTGGGTTTTTTTTGTTTTTGTGGCTTTTTTTTTTAAATAGACATCTTCAGATACTGCTTAGAGATTGTGAAAAGTGATTTTCTTTTTATGAACTTTAAGCATGTTGCAGTGATCAAATGGGTAGAGCTGTCCTTTAAGGACATTGGCAATTATTGTCATCATACCTCCTGTTAGGCAGTTCAAATTGCTTAAAACTTTGATAATGATTACTTGACTGCATTTAAATGAAGGTCGTTTACCCTTCCATTCCCTACTTATATAGCGTCTTCCGTGCAACACGCCTCAAGGCCCTTTCCAAAGAACACTAATCAGTACACAAAATTATATTGAAGCAAATAACCTTGTCACAAATTCCATTACACAGTAAAAGCTAAATAAAAAATAATAGCTTTCCTGTCTATATTTAAAAATATATATCCACTTAGTGTCAAGCTTTTCAAGTAGAAGAGAATGCCATAGAAGAGAACGCCACAGAAGAGCACAGATTGTGCTGCACAGCAAGGAAATGAAAAGTAAACTATTGCTATGACATACTTAACCAATACTTGCTCTACCTTACCAATACAATTGGCAATTGCAAAAATCAGTATTTCTTTTTTTAAATGCTGGTTCATGTTAAACGCAAATATCATAGAATCATAGAATCATAGAATGGTTAGAGTTGGAAGGGACCTTGAAGATCATCAAGTTCCAACCCCCCTGCCATGGGCAGGGACACCTCTGACTAGAGCAGGTTGCTCAAAGCCCCATCCAGCCTGGCCTTAAACACTTCCAGGGATGGGGCATCCACAACTTCCCTGGGTAACCTGTTCCAGTGCCTCACCACCCTCACAGTAAAGAACTTCTTCCTAATATCTAATCTAAATCTCCCCTCTTCCAATTTAAAACCATTACCCCTTGTCCTATCACTAGACTTCCTGACAAAGAGTCCCTCTCCAGCTCTCCTGTAGGCTCCCTTCAGGTACTGAAAGGCTGCTATCAGGTCTCCCCGGAGCCTTCTCTTCTCCAGGCTGAACAGCCCCAGCTCTCTCAGCCTGTCCTCATAGGAGAGGTGCTCCATCCCTCTAATCATCTTAGTGGCCCTTCGCTGGACCTGTTCCAACAGTTCGATGTCCTTTCTATGTTGAGGACTCCAGAGCTGGACACAGTACTCCAGGTGGGGTCTCACAAGCGCAGAGTAGAGGGGGAGAATCACCTCCCGTGCCCTGCTGGCCACGCTTCTTTTGATGCAACCCAGGATACGGTTGGCTTTCTGGGCTGCCAGCGCGCACTGCCGGCTCATGTTGAGCTTCTCATCCATGAGCACTCCCAAGTCCTTCTCCTCAGGGCTGCTCTCCAGCCATTCTCTGCCCAGCCTGTATTTATGCCTGGGATTGCCACGTCCCAGGTGTAGGACTCTGCACTTGGCTTGGTTGAACTTCATGCCATTTGCATTAGCCCACCTCTCAAGCCTGTCCAGGTCCCTCTGGATGGCATCCCTTCCCTCCAGTGTGTCAACCGCGCCACCGAGCTTGGTGTCATCGGCAAACTTGCTGAGGGTGCACTCGATCCCACTGTCCATGTCTCCAACAAAGATGTTAAATAGCACTGGTCCCAGTACTGACCCTTGCGGGACACCACTCGTCACTGGCCGCCACGTGGACATTGACCCATTAACCACAACCCTTTGAGTGCGGCCATCCAGCCAGTTCCTTATCCACCGAGTGGTCCATTCATCGAACCCGTGACTCTCCAATTTGGAGACCAGGATGTCATGCGGGACAGTGTCAAATGCTTTGCTTAAGTCCAGGTAGATGACGTCCGTTGCTCTGCCTTTGTCCACCAAGTTCGTGGCAGTATCGTAGAAGGCCATCAAGTTTGTCAGGCAGGATTTGCCCTTGGTGAAAGCATGTTGGCTGTCTCCGATCACCTCCTTATTTTCCATGTGCCTTAGCAGAGATTCCAGGAGGATCTGCTCCATGATCTTGCCAGGCACAGAGGTGAGACTGACTGGCCTATAGTTTCCTGGGTCCTCTTTTTTTCCTTTCTTGAATATCGGGGTTATGTTCCCCTTTTTCCAATCCACAGGAATTTCACCAGACTGCCACGATTTCTCAAATATGATGGAAAGTGGGTTCGCAACTTGGTCCGCCAGCTCCTTCAGGACCCGTGAAATTCCCATATTTTCAATGGGAATTTCAAAGGAAGAGTTGAAGCCGTGTCCAAGAGGGCCAACAAGCCAGTGCAACAGAAATCACCTTGTCTCGCAATAATAACTGTTTTAAGATTTGATTGAGGCAAGACTGGCATCAATCTGACATTTACTTAAAGGAGAACTGTAACGGTTTTGCTTAGCCTGCCAGTTCAAAACGGAAGAAGGATTTCTTTCCATAAATAAAGGTAATTTCTTATCTATGTACACATACAACCTCCTACACTAGCTCAGACAAGCGAATGTACTTCCCTTGCTTGCAAGTCTAGACAGGAGAAAAAATGACTGATAACGTCACTCCCATTCCATAGTGGGTTTGTTGCCTACTTATTGGTAACCCTGATGATGACTGTAAATACAGCAGTCTCCACAAAATCCAGCAGGCTCTTTGAGTTGCTACAAATTGACACGAGTAAAAAATATCAAGTAAAAACAGCCTAGAAATTACCTTTCCTCCTAACCTAAGAAGTAATTTGATCCACTTTAGTGGCTAACTCAGACCTTCCCTTGTCACAAGCCTGGGACCGTAACAGAAACTGCAGAAAAACTACACATGCAAGAAGGTAAAATGACAAAAATCTTAGTTCGCTGATAGATGTAGTATTGTATTTATAGCATTATCTGTGTTGCAGAATATCACGCACCCCACAAAAATCCAGGGATCGCTCTTGCAGATACATTCTGTGGCAGTTTTTCTTCTGAAAAAGCAGAAACGAAATGAAGCCAACTGCAACTCTTCTGAAGAGAGAAAACATCTTAACAATCAGAGGACAAGAGCCACCCCATATCCCATATAATTTAACTCTTTTTTTGTCTGACAGAAATATAAAAAGGAAGGTGAAGAGAAGAAAGATTAAATACAAGGGAGAGCAGTAAAGATGTCCAGAAATAAGAGAGACTCACTCAAAGCTCTTGCCCAAGTATTTGCATTATTGCCGATTTTATCTTGTGAAAAATGAAAAAGTTGCGGAAATAAAATATAAATTAGAGAAAGAGAACATTTGGAAAAGTCATTTTAAAATTTAAGAGAACACAATTGAAATACAAATAAATAAAACTCTCACTGCACAGTAATCCACAAGATGCCTGTGCTTAAAGTGATGAAACAGTCTTTGTTCAGAGTCCTGTCTGCCAACATTTATACAGTGTTTGGCATGCTATGCGGCGATCTTTTCACATAGAAAAACGAATACAATTTTCTTTTGGAAACTACAAACATCTTCTGCAATTTCAACTGAAATGATTTATTGGCCAATTGACACTTCTTGAATTAATTCTTCTTCAAGGATAACCTAGGAAATTCCATCTCCTATCAGTTATGTCAAATTTGACAGCCTCAGGTGAAATTTCTCCTTTCTTAATTATTTCATTATCCCATTAATTCTCCCAATCTATTAGTTACACTCCCATCTCCCCTTCTGAAGAATTTCTCCCTTTCCTTGATGTCTATACCCTTCAAGAACCTCAAATAAACAATGTCCTCCCTTGGCAATCTTTTCACTATACTAAATATGTTTCACTACTGTAATTTCTCTTCAGAAACTAATTAGTGCTTATGCACCAGTTTTTCTCCACCATTAGTGACAATTCCAGAAGGGAACAACCAAAGCGATCCTCTCAGAGCCAGAGGCAGAGGTGTCTGATCTTTGCTATTGTGTGCTACGATAGATACATAAAAGTGCTTCCACACCCCCTGCCAAAAAAGTACTTTTGAAAACTGTACATTGCAAACCATATCTTAGCTGTTGCCTACTGTTCCTGTATATATACAGGTGACAATAAAAGGTGAAATGCACCATGTTGCAAATCTATCAATTGAAAAAGCAGCCTGTGTTTCAGTGGCCATGCTGAAGGGAAGGGCATGGTACAGATACTGCTCTCAAAACTCCTGATCCCTGGGGACAGGCTGCCCAGAGAGGCTGGGGAATCTCCGTTCCCGGAGACTGTCAAACCTCAATAGGACAAGGCCCTGACTAACCTGATGTAATGACTTAGACCTGCTTGAGCAAAAAACTGGGCTAGATGACCTCCAGAAGTCCCTTCGAACCCAACTTGCTCTCTGTGAATCACTTAAGAATTTTTGATCATTCCAGAAATACAGCTTGATACCCTAAATTGGCTGTGTGCCAAATTCTCCATTAGATCTTGTGCTATGCTATTATTTCACTTCCAGTCTGATACCAGATGCAAGAAGTATGAAGACTGGACTTCTTCTCCCAGCATTATTGCCAGGAGATTTAGGAGATTATCCAGCTTCTCTTGGACTGTAGCCATTTTTACAAATTGTGAGAACACAGAAGATGGATGGGTCACACTGGAACAGCAAGATAACCTCAAGGGAATATATAACACAATCGTCATATCAGTGGCCATATCACTTGTAATGAGGCAAAACATGGAATGATCCATTGTTTTGGATAATTTCAGAAGGATAATAGTTAGCAAAGCCAAGTACAGTGTCATTGTCTTTGCAAAATGATCCCAGCTCTTTCTGGAATACAGATTTCAGTTGGTTTTGGAAAGGGATTAGGTACATATATATTGCACCCTCACAACACTGAGGGCGAAAACAGAGCCTGCCTTGTCTCAGACAGTCAACATATAACCTAGAAGTCTTGCTGTCAATCTACTGGAGATTAGAAATGGCTGAATTTTCACTACTTTGTCTACATTTTCTCAAGAATACCCTTATTTCTGCGGGCCGAATTGGAGGATCATATACTTCATCTTCTCCAAGACCTTCCCATCCTTTTGATACTCAGTTATGGCAAATCATCAAGCCACTGTAATACTGTTTTCCCAACACAAGGATCAACTCTGTGCTTTGGGGGACAGTCCCTGCTCACAGCAGTACACACATTATTTTAGACACAACTGGAAATGGTGGCGTCCCCTTTGGGGTTGGCTTTTACTAGCTTAGTATCTAATAGAATAAATATGCTAAGAGCTCCAAGGCAAGTGTAGTATGCTCCAGTGAAAAGACATAAGAAATAAGACTATTAATGGCAGCAAAATAAAAATAAAAATAAATATCCCCCTCAAAAATAAGTAGCAAATCAAGCAAGCACAAAAACTGAGAAAACAAAGAGGTGTTCAAGGCTACCAAGTGCCTAATTCTAGAGAGTTCGTTCATAGAATTATGGACTGGTTAGAGTTGGAAGGCTCCTTAAAGATCATCTAGTTCCAACCCCTCTGCCATGGGCAGGGACACCTCCTACTAGGCCAGGTTGCTCAAAGCCCCATCCAGCCTGGCCTTGAACAGTTCCAAGGACGGAGCATCCACAACTTCCCTGGGCAACCTGTTCCAGGGTCTCACCACCCTCACAGTAAAGAATTTCTTCCTAATAGCTAATCTAAATCTCTCCTCTTCCAGTGTGAAGCCATTACCCCTCGTCCTATCCCTACATGCCCTGGTAAAAGGTCCCTCTCCAGCTTTCCTGTAGACCCTCTTTAGGTGCTGAAAGGCCACTATAAGGTCTCCCTGGAGCCTTCTCTTCTCCAAGCTGAACAAAACCAACTCTCTCAGCCTGTCCTCACAGGATAGGTGTTCCAGCCCTTTGATCATCTTTGTGGCCCTTCTCTGGACTCATTCCAATAGGTCCATGTCCTTTTATGTTGGGAGCCGCAGAGCTGGCCACAGTACTCCAGGTGGGGGTCTCATGAGAGCAGAGTAGAGGGGGAGAATCACCTCCCCCAGCCTGCTGGCCACGCTGCTTCTGATGCAGCCCAGGATGCGGTTGGCTTTCTGGGCTGCAAGCGCACATTGCTGACTCATGTTGAGCTTCTCATCCACCAACACCCCCCAAGTCCTTCTTCTCAGGGCTGCTCTTAATTCTTCAAGATATTGAGCATTACAGCACTGAGTTGGTAAAATAAGTATATAAATCACTGCAAAACCTTGTGTGTTTTCCAGTAGGAATGTGCCTACCCTAAAGTCAAATTGGAATTTCCTGAATTGGTGCAGCTTGCCAAATGGGCTCTTTCAAAACACTTTTCCTTAGAGAAGATTCACATTCGTAAAGTTTTCCACAATTACATTTCCTCTGGAACTAATTAAAGGATAACGTTTTTCTTAATGATGTTTTAAAAAGCTGATTTTCAAATGTTCTAGAGATAAAATTAATTTTTAGAACTTTAAGCCAGGCTGTCAGAATAATACAACTTTGGAAAGTTGTATTATTCAACATTCAACACAAGTTGAAAATATACCAAAGAAACAGGCAGATTATAGCTTCTCAAAAGAGACCAATATTTGGATTTCTTCTACCATAGTTTAAAATATTTGAATACATCTAGACGAGGAATTTAATTTTCAAATCAAAATTATTTAGAAAGGAAACATTGTCATATATCATTCAACTCTTAAATCTTTTCTACTCAGGAAGAAAAAGAAATGTTAATGTAAAGTTTTACAGTCGAGAACGCAGTGATTATTTTGATTATCTACAATCACAGGTTTTGATTATTTGATAATCACAGAAGCAGGCAGGTTTATTTTTTACTTTGCTACAGATGGAATATATATTATTGCCTCTGTTACAAAAGCTCAGAGCCTGACTAAAGATCGCACATAATTCCCATAGTATTGTCTTCATTGTTCTATGTCAACCGTCATGCCTCTCAGCTGCTATCATATGATAGATACTCTGTCTTAAAGGCGATCACCACAACGCAGCCACTTCTGGAGCAGAGTGACATGTGCTATTAACACATGGCAGATTATGATCCCCGTGCAGAATAATGCTGTCTGTCTGAAAGTACTACTGAAGAAATACAGGTGATCTTCAGTAAAAGACAAACATGGCATGTTCATGACAGAAAAAATAAACAACGTAACTCAAAACTGTAAATGTTTAATACTACAACCACTTATGGTCTCACTTATTCAAAAGCTTGTATATCCAGTAGCCAGGTAACCTTACTACACTGTCTGGAGAATTGGTTTAAGATATCTCAGTGGGACTTAGAGCATCCAGACATAAACTGGCTGAACTGTTAACCTGAAAGAAACCATTCAGTATTGCCCTAGAATTAATTAGTTCCTCTTTAACATGGAAAAGGGTTTCAGTGGGAAAAGTGCCAGAATGAGAGCCATCAAAACAGACCTCTGGTAATCACCAGAGAGCAGGAGTATTAATCTATCTGATTAATCTGTTGAGCTGTAACAGTTCCTCAAGGGCAGTGTGATGAGTTGGTAAGTGAACCTGGTGTCATTCTTCCATCCTCTGCTCCAGAAGGATATAGGTCTGTACAAGAAAGCCCGCTGGCAACAGCAGTACTTCCTATTTGCCCTGAAAGGAACTGGTTGAAAGCAGCTGGATGCTTCTCCAGACCCACTAGATGCTACCTTTGCTGAAAATTTTGCCGTGTTTTCACCAGAAACATAGTGTCTTTGACAACATTAAGTATGGATTGAATCACTTGATAGGAACAGTTAGCAATGATACAATTCTAGAGCTATCACGGAAGCCAACCCTGATAGGAGAATAAGATATATTTTGGTAATAAGGCCTGTCAGAAGAGGCCTCCCTGCCAGGGAAGCAGCAGAGGTTTTTGACAACCAGAGAAGAAAAGCTACAGAGTAAATATGACCATAACTGACTGTACAGCTACTGATTGCCTTTTGCCATATTTAAGCAAGTGTGCTACATTAGTACGCCTTAACATTTTTGGCTTCTGCTGGGTCTCTGAATGTTGGGAGCCACTAGGTCTGGGGAGGGAACGAGATTTCACTGTATTTCAGACAAGATTTCCCCCCCACACTTTTCAAAGAGGATAAACATGTTTATCTCATCTTCTGGTCCCTAAGAGAAAACTTATTAAAGCTGTCTGAAACTGAGGTGCTGGAGAAAGCATGATGGCAGAGACAATGTTATCTGCCAAGCTCCAATAAGGATTTTGGTGACTAAGCAGAAATGTTTATGATATCAGTAAACTCCTGCAAGCATTTGGACTGACATCCATGGGCAAAAACTAAGACAAATGCCAGTTATTGCCAAGGACAATCTGCAATTAAGAATTTCACAGACAAAATATGAGACAAAGGGAATAGACAGTAAATCATTATCAAACCAACTGAAATAGAAAAACTGGAACAAAAATTTAACATATCAAATTATTCCAAGAAAAGACAAAATGATCCCAGTGACTTCAGAAAAACTGCTGATGCTGAATCATCAGGAGACATAATTTCATCTGTCCAGATTCCTGATGTAGGAAATGGTCGCACAATTTCTGTCACCTTTTAAAAAGACAGTATTCTTTACAGAACTAAACAGAAACCTATCATATCTTAATCAGCTAGTCTCCACTTGGCAGCTGCATATGCCTAGAATATTTCTAAAAGGGAACCAGGTCACCAAAGGAAGCATCTATTAAGCATCTTTTCTTTTATTCATTGACTTCCTATTTTTCCTCTGTGTATTACACACTTTTTCCCTCCTCTCTTGGCCACCTCAGCTCTGGAATCACACTGGGAGTCAATCATTTTGCAGTCTCTGACCCAGAGTATTGATTCACTGCTGTGAAAGGTGCCATTCAGTTATAATCAGTAACTAAACCATAAAACTATATTATTGCTTACATTCATTCTCTCCAGTAATATGACTAAACATCTTTAACTTCTTTAATCAACTCTCTACAGTAACCATGTCATGCTAGCAAGACAAAAAGTAAACAAACAAACAAAAAAGATAAAGTCCAAACAAGCTTTTAGGAGCATGATCAGATCATGCTTTACAATGTGTTCCCCTTTGCAAAATAACATTAGGCAGCCCTTTATTAACCTTCTTTGAAAGACAAATTTAGTTGCTTTACCTATAATTTTCAAATGGACACATGCCATTCTCTTAACCTTTCAAAATAGATTTATTTCCTACTCTTCCTGGTATCTGTAAATAGACACCAGACCCCCATGAAATATCCCATTAGTCCCAGTGCTGAATTCTGGTTTCACCTGATGTCACCTTTCCTTACTGAGGTAATTCAAAACTCAGGCATTCTGCCATAGCTGAGGCGACATGAAAGACCACAAATTACTTTAGAAAAATTATTTCTTAGAAAAAGTCTAGGAAGAATTTATAATTCTCTTTCCATTATTTTTCCCCCCATCAGCAATTATTCTAAAACCTGAAGTTTTTTTCCCCATCTATTTAGCCTTACATTAGTAATAAAACCCATTATTTTCTTAACCTTACAAGCCTGTAAGGCATAAAGAATCTTTTAGATAAACACAAGGTGAATTCTGATGGAGCCAGCTTGGAAATGATGAAAATACACATAAAGAAATCAGTTCTATCTTCCCTTGCATGGCTACCCTGCATCTTGTTAACCCAATACAGAGGGGAAGCAATAGAAACAGTAACAAGTATTTCCAACAAAAAGGAGAGAGAGAGGAATCATCATCAGAGAGAGAACATTTAATAAAATACTTTAAGCAGAAATTACTTTAGTTACAGGAGACCAATAAAGATGGAAAAACAGTCAATCCAAATAGCATGTTGATGGATCTCAAAGCTTTTCTCTTGCAGAGCCTAGTAAAAGAATGCACTGAGAATTACTTTGCTTTATACTGTTCAATCATTCTGTTTGTATCTCTGTGATGGAAGGATGTACCTGACCGAGTAAGTCCCAAGTCCAAGAGTCTTTACTGGACAATCTGTAGACCTGAATTATGAATTACCAATGAGCCAACGAGTTTCAAAGGCTTGCCTTTTTGTGGAGGCTCAACACAAGACACTGAAGAGGCCAGAAAATACTGCCTGAAACAGTTATCATCCCAACTGCAAAGGATAATGAAAAGAAAATCTTCCTTTGGCATAAAGAGCAAAAATAATATTATAAAGATACGTCTTGAAATATAAGTCAGACATTTCACGTGAAATGGTTCCTGTCTATTGTTAACTTCAAATGAAGAAGATCTAGGATGCCTTCTTCTTCCTCCCTTTTAAAATTCTATCAAACACATCAAATTCAAATCATGGGAATCTCATATGTTTTAAAATGGGAACAGTAGCTTCTAAGTTGAGAGAAATAACTCTGAAGGAGAAAAAAAATAAGTTCCCTTACCCCAAGATGAATCCTTTAGTCTCTCTTCCTCAATTCCATCCTTCTTAAGATGAAGCTTGGAAGAAGAATCCATAGTTAGATGGATACAACAAGTTACTCCCACCCATTAAAACGTATCTTTCAGCAAAAGAGAATTCACGGGAAGAGTGAAAATGGTTTGAGGTTGAGCTGAAAGTTAGTTTTATAGCAGCCAGTCAAGAAGTCAAATCCAAACAACCTCTTCTCTCTTGCTTTTATCAGAACATAATCTGAGGAACGTTGTAGATCAGAGACTCAAACAAAGGAACTTTCAACCCTTGATATGCCTAAACTTGTCTGAGAAGCAGTGGGGTAAATCTTTTGTAGTAACTCATGCTCTTTGCCTCGTTATTTGTAAAGTGTTCATATTCAAATATGGATAATCTATTTAAATAACAAGTTCTTTGGGATCCTTAGGGTTGGATGAAAGTCTAGAATGACTAGTATTTAGCTAATACCTGCAGGTAAATGATGTGGAAGGGCTGTAGGCAACTGAGGTTTAGAGCAGGAAAGATTTGGGACTTGGGCTCTGTATTATGCCAAATCCCACATGTGAGTCATTTCATTCTTTCCTCTGGACGACTGATTAATCCCATTCCACTACAGCGGCAGCAAGTTGTAAGATACTTTCTAAGTGCATCAAGCTGTTCCCAGTGCTATTGCCAAATAAAGTAAGAATATTTTCTTTGATGTGAAGAAAAGTTACATTCCTTCCTCCTTCAATTGCTAGCAGTGTTGAAAAACTACTTAGGTCAATGGCTAGATATCACTAAAATCTCGTTACACAACATATCAGAAATCTTATTCTGATCAAGTGACAAGAGATACAGAGATCAGTGGGGGCAGAAAATAAGGGAAAAGAAAAAAAGAAAAAGGGAAAAAGAGAAATACATGAATAAAGCACTTTCAAGAACCCTTTCTTTGCTTGTCAGCAGAGCCTTAAACACGTTCAGAGTATTTTAAGTGTCCCAACAGGTAGAGATGATAATTAAGAGAAAGGGTATGTGAAAGATATTTTGTGTCCACTGTTAGGAGGGCTGGAAGTGCTATGACACAGGCATTGAGCAAATAACTTAGTCTCAGAATTTCTCCACTCAGAATCCATGATGGCAACAGATCTGCCTTTCAACAACCATTTAATTTTCTTGGTTACTGCCCAAAATGTTTTCCAATCTAATCCATGTTTTATAACAAATCTGTAAAGTTTCAGAGTGCTACAGAAAGCATTACAGAAATGCAAATCGTACTACTGGTTAATGCAGTTTCCATAAGTAGCAGTCGTAATAAATAATTGAAATAATATGTACTGCTGATTCACAGTGAAGGGGAAAAAGCCCTACTGCACTTGGCAGACAGAAATACTGATACTGCTGAAGACAGGAACATTACACTTTTACTATTGAGACGTACAATGCCTTCAACTGAAGACTAAATCCTAGCTGGCTAGAAAAGAATAGAATTACAGCTCAGTTGTGTCTGAGAATCCATGATACTTCATTGTAATCTAATAAATAATATTTAAACAGATGTTGTTCAAAAGCATCAGCTTCTCTGAAGATCCATAACATACTAAGTTGCCGTCCTTCCCTATTTACCTGCTACAGGTATTGTCACAGCTCTTGTGCTTCCCAGCATACCGGAAGCTCATGCCAGAAACATTTTCCCCAAAGGTCTCAATAGTATGAACTGTAGCTCTTCAATAGCAGTCCAAAAAATTACTGCTCCTTTGCCAATGCCCTGTTGAAAATCCTCCACTCCAGGAATCCATTCAAACTGTTTTGCACTTTCTGGACAACACTTGTTAATTATGGGGGGAAAAAAAAAAGTTTTATTTTACCTGTGCTATTGTTGCAGAAACAACTATCTTAGCCAGTCACCACACTGGACTTTCTGAAAACAGACCAAAAAACCCAAGAGACGCTGTCTCTTTTGCTCTGTGCAAACATATGCACACAAAACTGTTCTGTTTGCAGTAAATAGTTGAGAAGTGAATTACATATTTTTAATAGACTATTTCATAATAACGTAATTGTTAAAATAGTAGGGGGTGAGGGAACTCACTCTCCAAATTCAATGGGATAACAATCTTTCCCGTGGACCCTGAGCTTATCCCTTCAAGTTACAAAAACCCCAAAGAACCGGCAAATAAATTTATCACATTATTGTTGGCATCAAAACAGAGGAACTTTTAATCTATTTCAGCTGAAATCATATGAATCAGTAGCCTGGGGGAAAGGATATTAATAGCAGCCAGGGCAAAGAGGAGGAGAGCGCAACTTTCCTCAGCCCAGAGCCAAGCAGCACGTTCTCCGCAGCTTTTCTCCCCCATCCACACGAGCGCATGGGGCCAGAGGGGTAGGAAGCCCAGCAGCACCGAGCTCGCAGGGGTAGCCGGGCTTCAGGGCTCGGTGGTTCCAGACAGCCCACCGCAGCTACGGCTAAGGACTCGTGCCTCGGCTCTCCCGACGCCAGCCGACCCGACCCCGCTTTTGATCACAGCACATTTTGAAGAGCATTTAGGCTACTTCTGCAACAGACTGTGTTGGAAAAGACGATGGAGACAGCACTGGAAAAAGTAAATTGGCTATGAGCAGGTCCCTATCTCTTATTTGGTATCGATAACATATTCCTTTAATGAAGGGTTGGAGAGAAGAAAAAAAACAAAACAAAGGAAGATGGAGAAATGCCTTTCATCAACAGAAATGCATACGTAGCCAACACGCTGAATAATCACAAAACGGGGAAAAACCCTGATCCAAGCATTAATAATTCAATTAGTATTCATTGGAATAATATTGATTTTAATTAATCTATTTCACATCACTCTTCATATCCTATGTGCTTTCTATTACAGCTTAAAAATCATTAGTGTATGAGCCTGCTAAGTACTCATATCTTTAAAAATAACAGAGACACAAACTTGCCAAATAAATATTTTAAAGCCTCAAATAGTCAATAAAGAAAAATGAACTGCAATTGCTTGTCACTGTGCGTTACTAATATGGGATACACTAGTATGTTGCCAGCTGTATTACAAACAATTTGATTCACTGGAACTTCAGTATATTAAAATATAGGTAAAAACTGCGTCAGCCACCAAACTATATACTTACCAGCTTGTATTTGCACAGTACAGTATCTGTCACTGTTCAGTGACTGACTGAAGCAGAACACTTTTCATTTATTCTACTGCTCTGCTCTGAGCTCATCCAAAATACACAAGAACAAAAAAATGTACATGTTTCTGTCTGAAGTAGGCCCAGCAGATCGATAGAGAATATCTATGTCCATCACAGACCTTTGCTGGAGATGATGCGGAACAAGGTGCATTTCTAAAGGAAACTCTGAGAGCCACTGTAATTCCTAAAGCTCTGTGCATCACAGCCAGCCAAAGCCAGCACCCAAGAACCGCGCTTCTCTGCTTTAGGACATAATTTCTCTTTTTCACGTTGGGTAATGGTGACATTTTGGCCTTGGCTGTTCGGCAGGGTACTTTACCAGTGCGTCCCAACCAAGATGGATAAAAGATAAAGAAGAGAGATGTATAGGCAAATGCAATTTGATAGAGAGCAGCAAGACCAGTCTGAGCTGCCTGGTATACTAAAACAATATTATAAAGAGATAAAAATAAATACGCTTCCCTCTACATTCTCCTGTCATTACCCTTTATGTCACAGTGTTATAGTATATCCACAATTATGGTTACTATTTATTTTTATTTATTTATTTTTACAATAGATTGAGGAAATTTCTGACTTTGGATGCAGTCTGACGTTGTTCTCTCTAGCTGGGTAGCTACAAATCAGAGATATGACAGTCCAAGCACTTGGTTTTTAAACAAGAGTTTTGCTTGCTATAGGTCCCTAATTAACCTCAGTCAATTTTTATTAGTTTCCACAGGTTCAGATTTTACTGCATGGCAATCAAAATACTTTAAATCTTTTCACTGTCAGTCATCTGTCTTTGCCCAAGAGAGCCTTTCACATCACAGCTTTTACCTTGTTCTCCAACAATGCTCATACTTGTTCTCTTAATTGATACTTGTTTACACTAACGATTTCTGCTATGTGTGAAATACTTTTATGTGTAAAATAAACTGTAAGTAGCATTTCTCCATCTCCACCCCAAACTCATTATCTAAATGCTACAGGTTACTCCACGTTTCTATATACATAAAACACAGAAGTGCTGATTTTCTTATTTAGTTTTGGTCACCTTGGGTGTGCCGGCAGTTCAGCAAGGGGCACAGCCTGCTACTGCACATTATCACAGGATAATAGGACAGAAGAATTTGCATTCCAGATACCTTTCAAAAAAATACCATAATTGGCTTATCAACAGTACTCAACCAAGCGCAATATAAAGCTCAGGCACAAGCTTATTTTATATATGCGTACATATCTAAATATATACTTGTATAGATAGCTATCTATATCTTGTTTCTCACATCATGTGCAATATTGAAATACGTTATCTTTTCCAACGGCATTACACACCACCTTGCACCAGCCTGTGCTATGCAGATACAATAAGCACTATCACTTAAACGACAGAAATTTTGCACACCGTGTCTGTAAAACAACCTCAGTGCACTTCAGTTTCCACAGAAGTATGTATTTGTTAAAGCTTTTTTTACCTGAAAAAAGAAAAACACTAATAGCACCATGGGAGTTTCAAGAAAGGCAGGCAAATTATGATCACATTTACCATCTAATTTGCTCTCTGAGGCTTGTTCAAACAGTGCAAACATTGTGCTCCTCTTCTTCATTTGTTCTGACAAGCAGAATGACAACTAATCACCATCAAGGGCTTTCCCACTCTCCAGGCCCCCATTTTCTGTTTATCCAATTTGATATCTTCCAGCCAAGGAAACTGTTAGCCTTCCCTGCCACCCCAACTGAGAAGGCCAGCTCTCCAAGGCCGGATTTCAGCTAGAAGTCTTGTAGGGTGTGAATCCACAGTGCTAAGCAGGAACAAAACGAACCCTTTCTGCTGTGTGGTATGCGATAGCGCTGCCAGTGGGTTCTGTAGAGGGTGACAAAAACACCCAAGGGAGGCAAAGAAGGTTGGAGACAGACACAGAAAAAGGAGACTGAGGAAAGGCGAGGTATCCTCTACCCTATTCCTTTGTTTTCCCCAAAAGACAGATCTCTGATCTACCCAAAGTGTTGCCACACCAGTCCAAAAATGTGCAAAAATAGGACCAAAAGAAAGGCAAAAAAAAAAAAATAAAAGCTTGGAGAATACTGGAAAGTTACTTCAAGGATGCCTGTCCTTTGATAGATCTCTCCAAAACTACTGCACTGATTGGCCTTGATAAGACTCAGCCACACAATCAAATTATCTTGGCTTAACTTGTTAAACCAGTGTCATTGTCCACGTGTCCCCTCTTCACCCAGAGCCTAAGAAAGACAACACAAATTTAAATGAAAAAGGACTAAGCCACATTACCTCACATGCCCGTTGGGCTAAAATAGTATAAAGTAGATACCATTCCTTAGCAGATGCATAAGCCATAAAGATTTCAAATGGGCCACTCGTTATAAACCTAAAACGGAAAATTATGTTGCAACCTTGATATTTAATAATACAAAAAGTATGTAGGCACATGCAAATAAGAACTCCCTACAATTCAACCTTACCGAACAGAGGTCATATCAAAACTGGGCAATGAGTTAAGCAACTTATATGACATAAACAATTGCCAAACTTTTCATTGCTTTAGCTGTCAGATACTGTATTATTTCTGATAGCGTGAAGGAAATAATGTCAGCAGGCAGCTGGCTAATGCCAGATTAATCAATTTTAAGTGGTCTTGATCTTCACATTGACCAAACCCATACCAAAAATTCTTTCTTTTTCTTTACAAGCATTTGAAAAATGCAGCTAGGCTTTAATTGACAGAAGGTACACACTCACCTACCATTACTTCTGCCCCTTTACCTGCATGCAGCAGCCCATAACCCCAGCCAATGTCACCAGTGTCACTAAACAGCACACTTGCACTGGATGTAGGTATACAAAATATTGGCATTAGGAAGCCACCTGGCTCAAACTCAATGCTATTTTTTATAAGGTTATTAAATATTTTCCTGGATCTCGTGATCCTGCTGCTTACACACAAAATTAAACAGGATGCACTAGAATACTGTCCTGGTTTCAGCTGGGACAGAGTTAATTTTCTTTTCTAGTGGTTGCTGTGTTTCAGATTTGGTATGATAGGAATGTCAATAACACATATTGTTTTAGTTGTTGCCAGGTGATGTTTACATTTTTCAAGGACTTTTTTCAGCTTCCCATAGAAGCTGAGAAGGAGCCTACACGGAACGATGGAATGGCCAGTGAAATATTCCACACCATAGATGTCATGCTCAGTATATAAATGGAGAGAGCTGGGAGTTGGGTACTCACAATCACTGCTCGGGAATGTATCAGTTCACTGGGTGGTCAGAGAGATGTGTCATCATCATCATTATTATTTTCCTTTTCTGATATTGCTTTCTTAAACTGTCTTTATCTCAACCCACGAGTTTTTTTCCTTTCCCTTTTCCCTCCTTTTCTACGTCTTCTCCCTACCCTTCTGGGGGAAGGGGAAGAACTGCGCAAGCAGCTGTGTGGTCCTAGCTGCCGGCTGGGGTTAAACCACAACAAATATATTTTGAGTCAGTTCATGAGATATTGTGAGAACTCATCCTAATAGAGAGTGTATGTGTGGGGGTGTTTCATTCCTTTGTTGGTTCCTCTCCCCAAAATATTCTCCAAGTATTTTCACACCCTTTCTGACATCAGGAGGGGTTTTACCTTTCTAAAAGTTCACTCTTTTTTTTCATGCCTACTCAGAAAAGACGTAGAAATAAAGTACGACAAATGCAAATATCGTTAGAGCCTCGTACTTGGGAAAGGGATAAAACAGGACATACATAACCTAAACCACTTCTTACAAAAGTACTATTTGAAACAGAGAGGAATTTTACAAACGAAAGACTGCAAAGGTTTCAGTGAAAGCAGACATAATAAAGTTCTTTGGAAAGAGGTTCGTATATTCTTAGAAGGGACAAAGGCGGGGGGAAAAGCCATCCCCCTTGCTCGTGCTGCTTGCAAGAGTACTTGCAATTTCCTTTTCTGGAAAAAGATTTAGGGGACAGGAACATCAAGGCTGTTGTCTCTGCTGCGTGTTACACGAGGGCCTTCAGTTTGTTCTCTATTACAATGATAAATATCTTCACGGCAGTGAGTGGTTCCCCCACATCAAGCTGCCATCTATGCATCACACCACTCTATGGACCAAAGAGGTGGATTTTACTGATTTAATGATAGATCTGGTAGCCTAATGGATTTTAGATTAGACCAGTCCACTCTCACGTCAACATATAATCTTCATAAGTGTTTGAGCCTGAAGATGTTCAGTGGTAGAGCTGAATTACTTCCTCCAAATGCTTCACATGTTTTTTCTATAGGTTATGGTACTTAAATGGTAGTGATCTAATTCACAGATGTCTTTTCCTGTAGCCATTACTACTGTTATCTAGTGGTTGGCTGATCTGTGATTTTAATTCGTAAAGATCAATTAAGCCACTAGCCCAAAGTTGCAGGACACTGCAGAGCTGCGTAAGATGAGCTAATGGATTTTTTTTGGTCTTGTCTGCTTCACAGCATTAACTTGGAGGATCTTAAATTCTGAGCTTTTAGATCAGAGACAGATGTTGGCAGGAAGAAGCCAAATCCCAAAAGTAACTTTCTTTAACAATTAGTATCCTGTGCAACTTCAGTGATATCAACAGAATCAAGAAGGAGGTAAATCAGTGTGTGTTTTTGGCTGCTTTCCCTTTTCTGCAAATTAGAACAATCAGACTCTAAATTTCACATTGAGCTAAAAGAAATTAGCAGCGTTATCTTGGTCAAATGTTAAAGTAAATAGCACTTGAAGCGTTAATCATAATTGCAGTTTTTTAAGTTATTCATATCTCATTCCCATTGACTCATTTACCCATGCTTACCACGGTGAACGTATTTTGATGAGCAGCATTAAGACTGCTTTGTCTGTGCCAAAGGAGAGAGCTGGGTCTCAGCTGCTAAAGCAGCAGGCTGCCAAAACAGCTGGACTCACCTTCCCCAGAGAAGCCTTCTGCTGCTTGTGGGAGGCATGTGGGTACAGAGGAGTGGAGCAGGTGGGAGGACATGGTCAGAAGACAACTGGTTTCAGCCATCCTTCTCCAGGTGATGGGGAGAAGAGGGCAGGGTGCAGAGACAGGTGAAAGATAGACTCAGGCTCCCCAAGGAAGGAAACACATCCAAACCCTTTGCTGATTCTTAAATGGCTCATCGGGGGTATGTTTCAAAAAGTGTTAGAGCAGCAAAGAGGCTCTTCATGAGGAAACAAGGGCTTTCTTGATGGGGAGGCAGCCTGTGTTTTCGTAACAGTACTGTAATTAATTTCTAACTACAACCACTATGTTATAAATGAGCACAGACTGCAAGATTTTTCAAGTTATTTAACGCTTGCTGATGACAGCATTGGAAAAATTCAATTAAAAATGTAAGCAATATATTTTGAAACGTAATAATTTCAACTTAAAACAGTTTAAGTTGAAAGAGACATGCTCTTTCAAACGGTAGATGCATAGAGGATACTATCACACATCATCTGGCCTGTCCACTCCTTCTCACTCTGCATGCATCTCTCTGAGGCTGGCTCACACTCGGTGCAGGTGTTTCCAAGAAAAGCCCTTCTGTGCTGCGTGGGATGTGCATCCAAACTCCACGGCGAGAAGTAGAAAGCCAGAGACAACATGGCAGTACACGGGAAAGGCAGCACCACTGAGCAACCACAGGCTAATTAGAGCAGTTGTTTTAACAGGAGTTAAACTTCCCACTGAAATCAATGGGAATTTTGTTACCAATACAGACAGGACTTGGATTTTCTCGAAAATATTGTCAAATAAGCAAAGCCAACCAACTTCAAAAAGCCTCATCATTACGCTTCAGACGCAATAATCCTAGGTGGTGCCTAAAATAATTTTAGATTACAATTTCAGGTGGAAGTCTTTTCAACTTGGTTTTCCCTTTAAGGGCAGCTTTCCTCATAAAACAGGAGCAGTATTCTCTTGCATTTAAACTTTGCATGAAAAATCCATGTTTCCAACACACACACACCATAATATGTTTTTTACAGCTGCATAGGTTACCAGGAATTAAACAGCCCACACCCTTGCAGTGACTTATGCACCATAACTAAGGACATGTAAGAATAAACTGAAGAAGAAAGGAGTCACGAGGTAAGAGGACTAGGAAATGCAAATATTTTACTTCATCCTACTATCACCAGGTAGTTTTCAGAGGAACCACCATCTACACAAATACAAAGCAAAGTACAAATACTAATCGTTCTTATCTTTTGTCTGTACTCTACATGCCTGAGTTAGCTATTTAAACAAACATTAACAAGTGAGCTAAAGTAAAATGATGTCTAGTTTTTTGATCTTCCAAAACGTCACCTGAACATCCTATATGGTGGGCCAGTCACAAGAAGCCACAGCAAATAAAATAAGAAGGATTGACTTCCTGTTCAGTTACTTGCACAGCCTTTCTCTAAAGCAAAAACAACATCCCCAAGCCTCAGCTGAAGAGAGAAAAGCATACTTCTGTCTTTAAAACAGTCACTACTATCAGTCCACTACCAAGCCACATGGATTGCCAGTATAGCTGGTGCAGTAAGAGCACGTCCAACCAAAGCACCCTGGCTACAGGGCCACCATCCCTGCTCACACGTACACTACCGCGCGCACGTTCTGGTCCAGGGTACTACACACCAGTCCAAAACACGCCTATCACAGCATCATCATCCTTCCATTTTAAGTTAAAAAGCCAACTAAACCTATATTGCACAAAAAAAGCCTTCCATAGTAGATTTTTTTCCAAGTTCAATAAGAAAGGTATTGTATCAAGTGGCAGTAGCTAGGCAGTCTTTATTGGGCTCATAAAAGATTATGATTTTGCCCTATTCTCTATATAAGTGAATTTCGTAAAATACCATTTTTAAAATGGCACTTCTCATGATAGTGTTTCTTTAATATATTAACTTTCCCACATCCCATACTTTGATGGTTTGGCAATTTTCTAGTTCATTTTAAATCAGTTTTTGACAAAACAATACCAACAGTTCAGTACGTGTCCCAGCTGAATTTTACAATTTATGTTTCTTTTTGAAATACCCTCTTACTGAATAGCTTTAGCAACTAATAAAATTCTTCAATTTTAAAGCCGAAAAAAATCACATTAAGCACTAAATTCATGAGGAACGGGGAGGATTAGTGATACTGAATGTTGATAGCAGATTTTGGTTTTAACATTAGGAAAGCGTTTTTAAAATCAGTAATACACTGTAATTTACAGGTTTCATGCATACCCTACTCTATTGATATTTAGTTATACTTTTGATGTTTTGACATGTACATACACTGATGTGTACACATATGTGCATACATGAGTATATGTGCATACATGTATGAAAATATGTAAGTGTATAGATATGTATGTATATACAGATACATACACAGATGCACATATATATATAAGCATGTAAGCCATTGCTGTTAATTTTCTCTGTTCTGGTCAAACAATAATGAACAAAAAATACAGTGGAAAGTCATGACTATGAAATAAAATTTATTCTTATGTGCTAGATAAGATGCAATAACTAAGCTGAGTGAAGACATATAAGTGTTATTTACATATGCTGTACGTATTAAGAGTGGATTGAACAAATAATAGCATAGCTCCCAATGTGTGATTTATGATAAATTCGCATCAATAACACCATAATAACTAACTTTTACAAATTATGAACTCCTATTGCATTCTCACTTCAGAAAAAATATACAGCCTTACTAAGAGAGCTTGTCTAAAACCAGGGACAGAGGCAGAAATGCAGATCAAACTGTTTCAAAAATTTACCACACTCAACTCCTAGTTACTGCCCATCCATCGGAGACAACCTTTCCCACCTGAGTTAGGAGCAATTTTGGTCTGCTTCAGTACAAAGCTAAAAACCTCAGGTTAAAATTTCCTTTACTTCAGCTGTGGTCCTTTTCCTCAATGTCCAATTGAGAGAAATAACTAATGGTTGAGGGCAGGACCTTCCTAGATGGATTCAACTTGATTCACAAGAGTCAAGTGGGCTTTTGCAAGAAAAAAAGCTGCATTTTAAAATCAAGCTCTGTAAACTTTTCAACTAATGTGCTTTAATTCTAGTACAGACAAAGAATGTTTAGACTCTCTATAGCTTTGGCATTTAATATTAAATACATCTTCTCTACAGTCCATATGAGATTTTTTTTTTTCTTTAAACATGGGCTAAGTACTTTTTTCTTAAATATTTGTATTAAAGAGTGAGGTCAGCTCCAGAATTCCTAGAAGGAGGCACCACAAAAAGCCACCCAAAAATGACACCAACAAGAGGGCATGTTAGACATTAGATTTGAGAGGGGAGGGCAGTTATGTTTACGTTTGCCTCAGTGTCTTCCATTGGTAGTACTTTGGTGAATAGAAATAACAGCTACAGAGTTTTTGTTATTGCATTACCATTTATAAGATGTTTTGTTAGTACAAACCACACAAACATATAACTATGTATTTTCATAAATGATACATACCACAGAGCCTTAAGTTTAATTTATTTCATGAACAGGAATTTTTGTCCCTTTGTCCCCACTGTCCCAAAGACAACTATATTAATAATTTCATTTTGGTAACTGTCCTGGTAAATATTCAGTTGCCATTTTTATTTCTTCTAAACAGGAGGAAATGCCTGGCTACAGAATAACAAAAATGTTTCTAATTTCTGTCATCATTTTAAGCAAGCAGTACAAAAGGGAGAAAATTCAAGAACCAAAACTAATCCTATGATAAGCCTACTTTAGCGGGCTCATTTTAGAACTGGCTGCCTTTGCACTTGGATGTATAAATGCTAATTATCAAGGTCATCACAGATTTTTGTGATATTTTAGGTTTTCTTTCTGCCTTTCCTATTAATCTAAGAAATAAAAGTGTTCTTCCTAAAAGTATTATTCTAAAATTCTAGAATATCTTAAAACTATACCAGAGAGCTGCCTAGACTTACTCTCTTCATCAGTCTCCTCTCAATTTTCAGAGGTTACAAGAATCAATTGCTACAACTACTGCTGTATTACTACATTGTGAGATTAAGCTGCTGTCCCTCCATAACTAGTATATGCCTCAATTGTGACATATAATTTCCTAAGTATTAGTACCTTCTTTGGCAACCAGTGCCCCCCCCCCCTACTTTTTTCCCTATTCACTAAAGTATTTGGAGGAAAAAAAAAAGTAATTCTTAGGCCATAACCGAGGGCCAAAACAACAACAACAACAAAAGATATATCCGCCTGTTTTCAGGTGAAGCAGATTTGGAGGAGTGACTCATGTGTGCAGCCTTGATATATAAACGGTTTCCTGCTATTTATTAGTCATGGATGTCCCATTCCAGACTGCTTCCCTCACTGGGCCAAGAGAACTCTGAGAGCTCTGGCCATTTGTGCACCATGCAAAGCCTCTCAAATTCACTTCCGGCTGGCAAGGAAAATGGGTATCATAAGAATTGTGATTAGTGCAGAGGGGAGATCTTTTGAGAAAAACCTGCTAAAAACCATCTCTGAAGTAATTTGTATTAAATCTAGCATGTGCACTTTTGGATTTGTAACCAAAACAACTACAAACATTAATACATGTAGGATACTCTACCATTACAACTTCTAATTTAATTCACATGTGAAATTTCACAGATGATTTCTCCATAAACTGAGGGATTTTCATTAATAAGGTAACAGCAACATCACTTCAGTACTCAGGATCCACTTCAATGCTTTGTTTCCACATCAGCTGGAGAAAGATCCTGTACCTAACCACAGAAGCACTGGTGTTGGGACCACACTAAGTAACAGTAGGATTGTACAGAATAACATCCAACATGTTTGAACCTAGACCCAGGCATCCTTGAAGCCCACATTTTGCCAGCTAATTCTGGCTTAAAGTCTACAGAATCAGTGACAGGTGGGTGATCGAATTAAAACAAAGACCTTTGGGTGAAGCTAAGCCAGCAAAATAAGTTTTGTTGCTACTGTGGTAGGCTACCATTAAGGAAAGACAGAAACTAATGGAAACTTATCCCTCGCATGCCAAGATTGCTACTGGACTACTGAGAAAATGATAATAGGCTTACAAGAGACGGTAAGAATACAGAGAAATGGTGATACCACAGCGTTCACCTTCATGCTGTCCTTCCTTGTGTCTTTAATACGTCCCTTCAAACAGATTATCTGCAGGGGTGCTGACGAGCTCTCATTTTGGAGAACGATGAGAATAAAGTGGAGATCTCATGTATGTCAGATAATAAAGTCTCACTGCACACTTTGCTTCACAGAAAAGGGAGGCAGATAAGTAAAACACACCCAAAAAATAAGTAGAGCAAACATAGTGCCCAACCAACTTTTACTTCCCAAATAGTGAAAAAGAGCATGAAATTCTGTATTTGCAGGACAAAGGTGCCAGCAAAAGAGAAAGGTAGTCAGGTGCTTTAGGTAACAACTAA
Organism: Chionis minor; assembly: GCA_013398295.1. NCBI lineage: Eukaryota > Metazoa > Chordata > Aves > Charadriiformes > Chionidae > Chionis > Chionis minor. Next base: position 194,167 of record VZSF01002036.1, on the reverse strand, counting down.
CTCTGAAGCACAGGACGCACATACCAGCTTTATATAAATTCAGTTGAAGGTGGCTATGAAGTTATTCCAGAATTTGAAGAATACTATTCTCTACACTGTGTGATAAAGGAAAACAAGTGACATAACTGTTCAAACTGAAAGCAGAGAGAAGTAGATTTAAAATTGATCTTGGATTGAGAGAGGCAACCATGCAGTTTAGTGGACATTATTGAAGGAAAGCGTTGGCTGATGGAAAGGATGGATACTTACAGAAGCTAATAGCCTTTTAACATTAGAAAGAATTTAAAATATTACAAGAAATGTTACAAGAAGCATTGGCCAGAACAGTAGACAGATTTCAGGCTGGAATTTAACAAAAACACACCTCTTGGAGTTGTACCTGCTTTGAAAACTATCATGTGGAAACACACAGGTTAACATTCAGGGGGAAAAAGGCAACAATTGCATCATTTTGCAGACAATCGGCAAGAACTCACAGACTGTATGGTAGGGACAAAGACATGACAGTAGTGCCACTAGCAAAGAAGAATTATTCATAGAAGCAGTGAACACCTTTGTAAAAGAATAATAATTTTTTTGGCACTTGCTTCAACCAGACAACTTTGATGGCATAAAAGATACAAAGATTTTTACTTGAGTAATACCATTTTGAACTGACGTGGGGTGAAAAGGAAGAGAGCATGGCCAGAAAGCTCTTATTAAGAACCAGAATTTTTGAAGGCTAAAGCTAAGCAAACATGTACATTCTAGAGAGTAGAAGCAACAAATCTAGGCAAGAAGTTAACTGAAAAAGCTGACTTCATGGTGAGTCTATCATTGACCGGCTCTACCAGACAAACGAAAGGTATAATGATGTTTTGGAATGAGCTTTGGAATGAGGAACATACGTAAAGAACTTTACGTCTAAACCAGCTGCTGATTTACATCTCAGCAAAGCTTTTCTAATTAAAAATCTTTGATAAGTCAGTCAATGTTCCATTTCTTTGTTAGGATTTGCATCAGAAACCCTTTATATTTTCTACAGGTGTGTGAGCGAGAATATTACTGGCATAATGATCCTACAATAGTGTCATTTAAACATACAAATATCCAGAGTACTAATAAAGCGAAAAAGTACCCATTGAATAAGCCTTTAAGACATTTTGGTATTGAAAGGAACCCAGCACTGACTAAACCAGGTTTTAAGCTATCTCTGTCCTTTACTAAAAATGCTCAGCAAACTTCCCTTCCTTCCCAGGTAGACAGAGGGGTTTTTTTTCTTTTTCAGCAATCAGTGGAAGATCTGCAAGCTGAGGTCAAAGCTCAAAAAGCTTCAGCAGTTGAAGACACTCTCTAGAACACTGGACAAACTTTAATTGCTTAAGCTTTTGTCCAGAATGAAACAAACTTACTGGAGTACACGCTCCCTATATCACCAAGGAGTGAGTTTTCAGTGCAGTGTGGGACTACGTTTGAATATACAGGAATTTCTAAGGTATTTCAGAATGTACATTTAAGTATATATGAAACTTACTCAGGGACTGAAAAAATATCTAAGAAAAAGGCCAGAAATCCCCTGAACTGGCCTAAAATGAAAGGCCAGAAATGGAATCTTCAGAGTTGTCCCATGTGCCAAAACCCACAATGAATAAGTCAACACAGGCAGTACAAAATATTGACACTGCAGCTCTAAGTAGGATAGATTTGTTTACGTTGCTTGGAATAAAATACACTTCTTTAAGATTCTCATTTTGCTGAGACAGCAGCTCCTAATAAAATGACATCTAAGCTGGTGATGTTGTATATGCAGTATTTGTATTAGATACAGCACAGCTGACAGAAATATCTGATAAAGGACAACTTATTAAGCAAAAGTATAAGTTGTTCTAAGTAATGGAGCGATCTAAAAGTTTTATCCTCAGGTCTAATGGTTTTAATGGACAATGATAATGCAGATACTGAAAAAGGTGCCTAATTAGATTCCAATCCATGTTATTACACAGCAGTATCACTACTTCCTTTAACAATCGTGGGCAAGCGGTGATAATTTTTACGGTGTTACCAGAGAACATATATAGAAATAAATTAATAGATGATGTAGATATGATATTAATAACATTTGGAGTTCCTTGCCATCCCTACTGCACACAGTGTTATTTGTGTGTTCACAGTGGGAAACATTAGTTGCAAGCCTCAATGGATGCAAATGATCATCCTGGGGTTGCTGGGTACTATAACATAGGAGAAATAGGGCACCCTATTTCAGTTTCAGAAAGGAAGATGGGAAGAGGCATCAAATTTACCTTTTTGCCTAAAGTAACCTTCAGCTAGTAACAAGAACACAATATTTAGACAACTGAACATCAAAACACAATCCAGGCAGAAAAAATGGGCTTTCTGGCTTTGATTAATACTGGATAAGCAACAGTGCCAAACATCTTAAAATCTAACTGGATTAAGTAATAAAATTCACTATTAGGCTGGTTGTGTATAATTTGAAATTGTGTTGAATGCTAACTTGCTTTTTTAGCAGTACTGTTACAGAACCCTGGAAAGAAATGGCATTGTGGACTAAATGGCCAAGTTTCTAAATCCCATGCAAAAGAACCAGACAGAGCACTATAAAGCTCTTCCACTTCAAGAAGAAACTGTCAGAAAAGGCATATTTTTGCAAGCATCCTAAGAAACCGAGTAATTAGTGACAAACTCATTTCCCAGACTGCTGTGCACTCTTCAGCCATGGTCAAGGATGTGGCATTGGACTCTGTCTCCTGTCAGGGGAAGAACACTCCTAAAATCATAATTTACACTAATTCAGAAATGAAATGCAAGGTTTATTACTCAAGAGCCTGGCAGCTGAACAGCAATATGCGAGATCTACCCTGTGAACAGTATGTACTGTAGGCAGAATTGTTAGAATGAAGGAAGACTAAAGATGAAGCCAAGACTCCTGGTGAGATCTATCAGATGCTTATTAGCACAAGAGAATTCAAAAGCTACATGACAGAAGGGATAAAACAACAGAAAATAATCTAGGATAGTGTACAGTCAAGGAGGAGGCATGGAAATATCAGCGCTATGTGTGAATATAAGCTAAACATTTGTAAATGCAGCTCTGCAGAACAACTGATGTAAAAAGAAGACAAAAGTACTGACCTACTTCATGGCTCTTCGTGTTCTGACTACCTCATACAAGCTTTAAGGCTAACAGTTCATCTTCATCCTCACTCATTCAAAATCATCATCCAACTTTCTACTGAAGGCCTCCCTTTCTCCTCATCTGCCAAGAAACCTGCAAGGAGGTTATTAATGTAATGCAATGTGGAAAAGCAGTTGAATGAAACAGTGTCATGACACTCCAAGTATGGTGGAAACTTCTTCCAAGAATCTCTGTATCAAGTCACCTTTGATGTTTATAGTAGGCTTACAGCTCCATCCCCCCAGTTAGCAAACTTCTGTGCATATCTACTGAAGAGCAAAGAAAGAAAAGAAAAGTGTCTTTTCCTCAGGATAAATGAAAAGGGATTTCAATTATGTCTGTTCTTGACAACGTCTAGTATGATAGGAACTTGCTGAAGACCAAGTTCCTGGCAAGATACAAGGGAAAAGAGACCTTTGAGCATAACTATAATTTTGTTTGGGTGTTAATTAAAACCCATATTGATCCACAGAGGAAAGTATACAATAGAAAATTGGTATGTACTACGTCTGGTGCTGGAAAGTCATTCATAAGAGTACTCAGGCTCCACAGGAAACACAGTGGTATCACTGACACAATAAAGGGCCCTAAAACTAAATAAGGTACGTGGCCATCACAGCACTATGCTCACTTGAAAGACAAGGTGGGGAACTATGATTGATTCTATTCTAACTCAACGGCATAAAGCAGAGAGTAGATAAAAAATGGGACACGAACTACATGTTTATAAAGACTTTAAAGGAGAAATGACTTAAGCAAAATCCTTTAAGGGAATATTCAATAGAAGCAATATGCCAACAACTTTGTCTAAAACCTGCTGCACAAAATTGTCAGAATCAGATATATTTGCCCTTTGCTCTTTCTTTTTTTTTTTTTTAATACCATATATCACTACAAATATTGATGTATTTCAGTAACACACTGTAAACTATTTTAATCTCTGATGGAGGTTACATGCCAACCACCTTTTTTTTAAAACAAGTCAAAACACAACCCCTCACAATATTTAAATGAGAAGATGGCAAATTTCTGTGTGTCACAAGGATACAGACTTTTTTGCATGAACTTTCTCACCCTTTTAACTAGGTAATCTTCAAATAACTACTAGTTAACCCCACAGAATTTGCATAATTTGCCTTTCTTTGAATAGCTGGAAAAGACAGGAGATTTTAGAGTAATTTTGTTAGGGGATGCTCTTAAATAACCATGACTGTATACAGTAAAGAATCAAAATGCATGGTAGAAACTGCAAGGTCCAAATTGTTAATCCAACAAATAGATGACCAGGAAATGCAGCGTGTATTTACAGTGTTGATTAGGGCAAGAGAATTGAGAACATCCTAAAACACATGGAGCCCAACAATGCAATATACCCAACCAATATTTATTGCTGCCTCTGTAGAAGCAATTTCCATTTTGATGTGTTCTCTCACACATGATGTTCTGAAACGGTTAAGTAACATGAAAAATACAGGTTCAAGATTATATCTGTCACAGATGAAAATACAGCATTTATGCAGCATTACATAATAAAGCCACTGGTTTATGGACCCAAGGTCCTCTTAGGACTGCCACAAATCTACGTATTGTCATACGGTGATAGATTTTTGCATTTGCATATGTGAATTAAAAAGAACCCACATTAATAACCAAAACAAACAAAACACAGTTATTGAGTTTAAAGGGCTGAGGAAATTTAACAGTGTCATTTGGTTGTGGTAAAGGTCACTATTAGTTCACAAAATCTGTCTGGAAAGCCACCTATCTTAGCCAACATTTTATAAAGAAATTGAGGATTCTCTTAAAACCACCGAATTCCAGGGGGGATGCCAATACTGAGGGCATATCTGCATTTGTACAGTACTTAAAAGACAGCAGAACTGCGGGGAGGGAAAAGACTGCTGACAGTTCTTTGCATGCTTATTTAGAAACTAGGAATGAATTAACTCTACAAAACTGTTTATATGGCCAGTGTGTCTAGCGAGTAATTTCTAAAATTTTACTACACTTATATAGGTAAACTCATTAACACTGATTTTTGCCAAATAAAATATAAATTTTGTGGAGATAACCAATGCTAAGCATGGGGCTCCATAAATTTATGCAACTCAACAAATTTAGGGAAAAGATTATATGACACGGTATCTGCAATAACAGATGACTGGACTGATCATCTTAGAGGTCTTTTCCACTCTTGTCCGAAACTACTACATATAAATTAGATATCAGGTTTCACTAGTAGCTTAATCCAGTTTTGGACATGAATATTCAGAGCTGAAACAGGAATACATCCTCTCACTACATCATCCAGACTATTCCATGATTATATCAGCTCATGGCTAAATCCTGCACACCACCATAGCTATCCCTCTCTATCTTATGCTTTAATCTAACAGCACAATTAGTCCAATGAAATAATTAGACATTGAAATTTCTAATGTTCAGAAGTTTAACTAGAGTTCTCCTACCCTTACATATGAGAGAATGCAAAAAATACATTGTCTTCACAATTTGTACCAGTAAGCATTATGTAGCTTGTACCATATATAAAAATTAGCATGCAGGGATATTCCTACAAAAAGCTGTATGTAATCCCACATTCTGATATCCCTAAATAAATCTGTAGAACACTTTATAGGATCTTGACATCCCTATACTACCTGACATCCCTATAGAGCTGGAATGTATAATTTTTAAGGCATAGAAAGTGAGGTAAACAAAAAATTACAAAGAAGCACAAAATGCCAGGCCTCCCGGTTTTAGTGAACTCTAACCCACTGAAAAGCTACCAGCCTGATTTTGGGGTATTATATTCAGTTCTTGACCACTTTTTCATGGAAGTCTCTCCATCCCCCCATCCCAAGAGAAAAACAATATATTCAATCTGGGAAAGCCACCTGTGCTTTTTAATAGCCTTGCCTGACAAAGAATAGGTCTTGTAATAGATGAGAAACATAAATGGAAAACCATTCAACATTTGAGAAAGGTGACTAAATTCACTAGCCTAGTGTCAATTTTTAATTCCTAGGTTTGTTTTTTGAGGTTTTTTTAAAGGCCATTCATGAAATATTAGAGATGCCTGTCTTATATTAATGTTATGTCCTCTGACATCCACTCTGTGAAAGATAAAAAGATGGCATTAAGTTTTAGCAGTGAAGTGAAATGTTGCATGGTGCAAGGTGACCCAGACTCATTTAACAGATTACCAAAATATAATCAAATAAAACCTATGATCTTTACACTGGCAAAAACAGTGCAGCAAGAGGACAAATATAATTTAAAAAACTTAAAAGGCCAATTGAAATGAATCGTGTATATTTGTAACATGTAAGTGAGTCCTCTGCAGCTATCCAGTCCTTGTAAGAGCACCCAAATCTGTAAGAGCAAATTTTAGTAAAGGCAGTTCAGCATTCCTTTCCATTTTATCCTGCCACTACATCTAACCCAAAACCAATGTCCCAAACTCAATTAAGCTGTTTGATTACAATAAAAGTAGTCCTCGCTCTTCATCTTAGTCTCAGTATCTACTGGTTAATAACTCATAGTTCACAGGGAATGCATTGTCTAACTGCATTAATCCACAGCTGGGGGAAACAAAAAGAAGGGAAAACTCATGTGTGTGCAATTCGATTATACCAAGACAAACTGCCTTGGGTTAAGATTACCTAAAAAAAACTTTAGAAGCACAGATTTTGTAAAACCGATATAGACTTAATTGATAGAATTCTTCTCACTCAGCTTGTTTTTGATTGTTACTACGATTTTCATACACCTTTCTCTAATGCGTTTCCTGATAGCTCCTGACAAACTTGAGATATTTTCATGATGGACTTTGGCTGTAATCCACTATGGCAATTCCTCCGTTTCTAAACCCTCACATTTAGTCCTTCAAATCCATTCACTGAGAACTGCCTCACCTGCCACTCTGACTGCAATGCCTCCCAGACCCTCATCAGCTCACCTCATCTATCCACTGTCAGACAAACTTGGGCTCGATTTGTTGAAATGGAGGAAACTTCTACTGGGGTCGAACGATGTAATTTGGGGCTGAACCTAAGAGAAGCTTGCTGGTTTGGATAGAGCGTTAGGTGAAATTCTGTCAAACAAATCCTGGAAAAAAAAAAAAACAAACCAAAACACAACTATGAATTCATGCCTGTGTTTTGCACAGAACAGCTCCTTTCCAAATAATTTCTAAGTTTTTTAAATTAATCACAGTGGGCCTGGAAAAGTGCAAGCAAAATTAAATGAAAAGCTTCTCTTTTTTAATTTTTTTTTTTAAATATCCTTTGCCAAAGAAGATAAGGCAATAGCTAAATGTCCCACAGTTACTCCCTTACTTGCATATTTATTGTTTACAGTTATTCCCTAACAGCAAAACTCTCCTTTAGCACACAGGTTTACATTATTATCAGGACGGAGGATCTAGAAGAATTAAGTTGTTTCTTCATCTCTGTTTGGAAAAAGTACAAGAAAGCCAAGAAAACAAAACCCATTGAAAGCAATCAAATAGAAAAAAAACCCACTTCCTTTTGAAAAAATTAAAACTGCCAAATAAATGTAGCAAAATGTAATAAATGTTTGTTACTTTGTTTTAAAATGCCAGATCTGTACCAATTGTGGTGATGCTTGCCCTTGCTGCTGCAATCCAGCCTTCAGACCTCATGAAATGATGGCACAGTACAGAACACAAGTATCACAGCAACTCTGGGAAAGAAGTTCTGGACTAAGATGTTTGCAACCTCGCTATTTTAATTCTGGAATTTTACTCAATAGAAATGGTCAAATTTAGGCAGTACAAAACTGAAAATATTAGTTTTGCCCTGTATTTACAGATGTAAAAAACAAGAAGAAAGGTTGAAATGATAAATCTGCTTTTACTCCTACTACAGAACGTTATGTAGATTGTCAGGGGCAACATACTTTGTGTAGACAATTCAGCTTGTGTGATTCATGGGCTGATTCTTATCTGGGTACCTGAGAAGAGCCCTGTACCTTAGTATTTCACTCCCATGCCCCAAAAGGCATCCGCTAGCAATGGACCTACCCCAAGTCAATGGTTCACAGTCCTTACTTTAATGTAGTAAGTGGCAAAGGTCTGGCAGCATTTAAATGGACGCTCTCCATCTATATCAGACACAAGGCACAGGGAGAGAGAGTTAGTGAGGGGGTAGGTGATGGAAGTTGAAGAGTTAAAACACACACAAACATCCACCACTTCAAAAATGTGCTGTTCATACATCAGAAGATCTCACTGAATGCAGTTTCTTGCCTGCTCTGCCCAGATTCGTGCCACTAAACATAAAGCTTAAGAGCATGAAAGTAAAAAAATAAAAAATCCAACCATGTGAAAGTAAAAAAAAACCACTCTGTATAATAAAATGGCAATAAAAATCCCTTACCAATTATTCTACTACCTTCTCAAAATAGGAATAGCATCTCTTATGTGCTAATTTTATCATTTTCTTTGCCCCACGTTAAAACACCAGGGTAATTTTCCATTTTAAAGGTTGACTGAGGTCCCTGTGAAAATCTGATCAGGGTGATTATTTAGTTGTCTTTTTTATTTGTGGAATTTAGGGAAGAATGTTTCAAGCTGTATGTCAAAATAACAACTTGATCTGCTTCAGTATTTTTGCAATTGTTAAAAAAATACCAATTTCTAATAAACAGGGGGAGAATAAGGTTAAATAGTCTAATTATCAACTTGTAAGAAGAGTTGAACATGAAAGTTGTGCAAGGGGGTTCCTAGTTTTTATGTATTTGGAGGCAATTCTCAGGATTTGATGATTGCAGTTTATCTGGAAATCTAAGGCACAGCAACACGATATTAGGGAACATTCTTCAACACTTCCATAACACCTGTAAGTGCTACTGAAAATGTTTTGTTTCTCATTAGTAGTTTTACATGCAAGTTTATTATTTCACACTGATGACTTTCAAAGCACTGGACTTCACACGTGTCATAAATACTTCAATTTTAAGAAGAGAGATTTCAAATCACTTGATGTATTTACCCAAAGAAAGGTTCATGGTGCTGAAAACTTGTCTACTTCTTCCTAACTACATGAACTGGTCTAATAAGTTTAAAAAAAAAAAAAAAAAAAAGTACTCTACACCAGAGACATTTAAAAGGAATTATTAACATGGCTAGACTCCATCTAGGGGAGTATCTCAATTAAAAAAAGTTGTAACTTTTTTATGTACTTAATTAAAACCATACCTAAATATGGTTTTCCTCACTGTATAAGCAACACAAAGATTGCTAGTGAAAAGGTATCCTGCAAATGATGCAAAAGCAACTTAAACTTATGGTAGTTTCCCGTAGGCGTACATTTTTTCCAGTTTTCTCTCCAACTACTATTGACTTAGCAGAGGTACAATTACAAACATAATAGAACTGCATTTGCTGCCTCTCTGACTCAACTACCACCACCGTTACACAGTAAAAGGTGAGGAGGAGCCTGATGATAGAGCAATGACAATGCAGAGATGAACTTTCAGAAGACACAGATGATCACGGTGTCCCACAGCCACTCTCCTGCAGCTCCTGAAACATAACCCCAGGATCCATCTCCCTGTCAAGCGCCCCACAAGGCCGTTTAGGCCAAGGACAACCATTGCAAAACCTTTGTCTGCGTTCCTCAGCTCTTCCTAACTATCATTAAATATTGCTAGAATACAGCAGCTCGCTCTCCTTCTACCTCACCAGTTGTATTTTGTAAGCCTGTCAAAAAAAAAAAAAAAAAAAAAAAATTGCAGATAATAAAGTCTACCATTCTCTAACCTCTATCTTAAATAGTATATTTCTTTCTGGGAGAACTTCTTTGGAGGTACCACAAGTAAGACCTCCCACTGAGGGATTTCAAGAGGATTGTGACTTGGAAGGTTCTACTTTTCTAAATATTTCCTTTTAAAAACTTTCTAATTCAGTACCCACAGCAGCATATGTATTCCTATGAAAAACTCCATATAAATTTACTGGAAATTACAATTTTTAGACACTTGCAATGTATGAAATTTGACAGGGGAAAAATATTACTTCTCTAGAAGTTGATAGAGTGATTAAAAAAACTACAGAAGGATTAACACTGCCTATTAAGTGTGATAGTTTGAGCATTTTCTATGGAATCCTTTCTTATTTTATTCCTACTAGATTCATTTGCATATTTCCAGCTAATAACTAACAATTGTCCACCATATAAAAAAAGCCCTCCCTAAGTCTGTCATAATGTCTAGCCATTGAAGCAATCAGCTAAAACTTTCTTATTTCTCATTCAAAAGCTTTACACAGGGCAAACAGAGTTACATCCCTTTGGAAACTAAACATCCTGCTGAGCATTGCGGTCCAGTCCCACGATGCCTATGGCAGTGTGGGTGGACACATGCTCCTTCTGCCACAATGCCTGCAGCTCCAGTGTAGCTCCATGCTTGTGGGATCTCACACTCTTTGCTACCATCCAGTATTGACCTCTGCCAGGAGACGGATAGTTAGGCAAGTCTTCAATCTAAGCTTGCATGTTCCTTATAGTCATCATGCTCATAAACATATTTTTTTATTTCAGAAATATGTTCCTATCTCACTTAGGTCCTTCAGATACCAGATTCCTGGTTGGTGCACCCACTGTTTAGGTACCCAAAACAGCTGATATGCATCAACTGCCCAAGGATTTAGCGGGCAGCCTACCACGGCTGCTTCGATAAACCAGGTCTAAATAAGTTATCTCCCTCCAGGACAGCAAATTACTTTTCTTATGTTTATTTTGTATTCTTTTAAGGGAAGAAAAACAATTTTTCCACATTAAGAATTGGTTTGCAATATTGTGTGGTCCCTTTCTAGTTAGTATATGGTTACTTTAACATCTTCCATTTTGTCGTAAGATCATGCAAAGGCTTTCTTGCTGCACAGTGACAATCAATGTTCTCTTCAATTGAGAAGGACATAGGCTTGGTTTAGTTGTATGTTATTTTTTTCCTCTAATTCTCATTTCTGCGAATACTGACATAACACATAAGTTAATGTTCTTCTAAGTGTTGTTAAATGCTATACAAAGTAGCAAGTACATGGCAAGCCTGGAACTCTTAATGCATCAGATTTTCTACTTTAGTGGTTGTTCATCTGGTATGATTTCTTAATGGATTCTTTTTAAAAGAACTAGATTGTAATTAATTGCAGTCCATGATTATGTACATGAAAAGGATTGGTTTGAACCTTTACCCTAGACATACAGCAAGGTGAAAGAAAAGATACAGGTTATGGCTTAATAGTTTTACTTAGATAAATGGTGACATTTCTTAATAGAACAAAACAATTCTGTTCATCAACAATTTTGTTCATCAAACTCTTTTTTTTTTTTTTTAAACTGTGTCAAGCAGGTATCAGAATTGAGACATATTCACTTCACTCAATGGAAATATGTCTGCATTCAGCACCTTCCTTTGTATGGAATAGGTTTGTACATTAAAAAAATAGACAGGCTGTAATTGTTAAAGAGCATTCAAATATTTATTTAGATTGGGTATCAACCTTTATCATAATTCTCTTTTTTTCCTCACGGTTACTAGCCTTCACCTCTTCAGAACAGGCTAAAATGTCATGTAGTTAGTCTGTCCAGTGAAGAGTTTTCAAGAACATAAAACACCAAACCCCACCTTGCTGCTGTTTAGCTCCATTTGTATGGAGGGGGGGAGGCTCTGCCGAGCGTTTTCACGCATATGCTCCTATCAAAAGTGTTCTCTATGGGTTACTGAGAAATTTTAAGATAGTGGCTAGTTTTTTAAATCTCTGAGAATAAAGAGCCAGCATATTACAGAGAACTCGAGCTCTAATTTTTCAGAGTTCTGTCATGTATTCACAGGAGGGCTGTTTTGAACTTGTCACACTAAGTCTCGGAATAAGGGACTCTAAAAACAGTGGGTTCTTTTTATTGTCACACCGATTTTTGCCGTCCAGGTTTTTCAGCCGTGATGATCTGGAGTTCTGTGGACAGATTTCCAATAGATTCTACCAGAGGATATCAAAATGCTTTGGAAGCCTAGATCCAGTTTAGAAAAGAAAGCCAGTGCTATTGTCATCAATCTGCTATTGACTGAACTGAAAACAATTTCAAATACACTAATAAATCCTTTCTTTTTTGGCCCCACTCCCTTTTCAAAATTTAACCCTTTTACAAGGTAACCTTGGAGCTTCAGTAATCCCATGTGACTACCACAAGAGTCACTGGCTGCTAGATCACAGTGCTTCTCAAGTAATTTTCTCAGCTTCATTTTGCCATTTGCAAAATAGGGCAACAATTTGGGAAATATGTTTATGAATGCCTAGATTTGAATGACTGACATTTTGATATTCCCTTGTGTCTATCAGCTATATTATGAAAAGAACACAGTTTTATAGGAAGTTCCAACTACAGCACAGCCTGAGGCATTTCTATAGTTTAATCAGTGAATCACTTAGCATCGCAAGGTTTCCTTTTTCTTGGTCAGTATGCTGAAATTGTTCATCTCTCTGGAATCATTCAGCTAAACTTATTTCATCATAGTAGGAATATTAAACAATAGCTAGCCTTGCTGTGTCTATTTATCAGAACCTGAAATACTCTGACAACTGAAGTTTCAATTTATTTCTCTGCTGGTCCTGTTTTAAGACTAAAACTGAAAGACATATGGTTGATAAAACAACCTGTAACTGCTTTGAACGCTATCTTGAAACCTGTGAACATACATCAGTGTGTTCGTTCCCATCTAGCAGGAGATATTCATCCTTAACAGAAGCAGATCATGAGCAAATGCCAAAAAAAACCCAGAGTGGAAGTCGGATTTCCCATTTATTATTTAAAATGTGTGCTCTGCAACTGTCAAATTAAAGGAGAGCTTTACGAGCATCCGGAGAGAAAGGAACAGGGGCTCAGCGGCAACTGTGCCAGCCCCACACGGCACCATTTGCAATATGGTCCTGCGCTACCCATGCAGCGCTCCATTTGTAGAGCTGGATGCAAACCAACTTCCTGCAGCTCAGGCCGGAGGATGGGATGAAATGAATCCCAGCTCTCCTCAAAACCCTCAGGCGGCCCCCAGAGCCAGCAGCCAGTGTCCAAGAGAGTTCTGGAGCAGGAGGCAGTGAGGGAGCCCAAGGGCTGCTCTGCCAAGAAGTGACCTCAAGAAAATTTTTGGGGTGGGGGGTTCACCTCCAGCCAAGCTGGAGGAAAAGCACATTGGCCCCTTTCACAGCTGGGTGAGCTGCCACAACCGTGGTTTTCAAACAAGGTTGTAATACAAGTCAGGAGAACTGCTTCTCCCAACTCCGTTGCCTTTAACTGCATCCTCTTCACACACGCTCTTACGGAGAAGTGGGGCATCTGGTACACAGACACACAAATCCCAGGCAAGGACCTTGTGTGCTATAACTATACAGAGCATAAGTGAAAGCAAAATTTGCATTCGAAAGCAATAACAAAAAAGCAAAGTAAACCACCTGATCCACATTGACATCAAAACCGAAGTGAATTCACAGCAAATAACTCGCACAACTGTCAGCAATCTTCACTGGAAATACGAGAGCTGACACCTTTGCTATTATATATTAAGTATTAATTGTTGTAAATAATAAAAACCAGTATTTTCAAGTTTATTTGAAAGTGGTACTGAGTATGAAGAACAAAGCCAGAACCAAGTATCCCAGACCCAAAACCCAGCTCTGACATGGAAACCTTCTGCTCCCTAAGAAAATTTGCTCAAAACCTATGACTTTGCTGAAAACAGCTCTCCCACTTAAATACATATGTCTGTCTACGTGTTTAGAGCTAAGCACATGCACGCTTATCAGTGGGATCGAGGCTTTAATCCTTCCTCTTGAGGCCTCAGTAATAAAGTGGGGATAACCACGCTTACCTACTTTGTAGGGTGTTGTCAAAATTAATGTTCACGGAGCCGTCAGGAGGTGAAGATCATTATGGCTCCCATCCTGCAATTGCTAATGCCCGGGCTGCCTGCTGCACACACACCGAGCCCGGCGAAAGCTAATTGAGTCCTCTGAAGGTGCAGCAGTTTGCCCAGGCCCTATCAATAAACAGTTAAGTGTTTAAAAAACAAAACAAACCCCCACTATATTAAATGTGAACACAGCACAATTTTCAAATGATCCTGCAGACCAGAGCCTCTGGGGCTAAGCACGGCGCAGGGAAAGCATTCATAACAGAATACAATATGGGGAGAAAGATATATAGATATATATATTTATATAGGAATACAAAACCACAGCTATTAAGCCAACTATTCAGTATAAGTCTGCATGCACCCACTCCCAAACACACCTTCACAGGCAAACACACACCTAAGTGCGTGCACCACCTGAGCTACAATAAATCAATGATGGTTTGTATGTAAACAGATGAAAATATACACACACCACTGATGCACGTTACACCTTCTACCCTTCCCTAAACTTAGCGCTCATCTGGAAGAGAAGGCTGGAAAAAAATTACACTTGATGGTTCGCTTGGAAGAATGTAAATGAAATTAAAAGATCCAAGCTAAACCGGTTTACTCATCAATATATCTCACAAAACCAATTTAACTGATGTCAAATTCAAATAATTCACCTGACGTCACGCTGGAGAAGCCAACCATGAACACCTCACAAATTATTATTTTGATCCAATTGTTAGAACAGAATTACAGCAAAAACTGCACTTTCCACAGCTATTAAAGCAGTGACCCTGGCAGAGCATGCTTTTGTGCTGAACTTTTTATATCACCAAGCCTATTAATCAGGTGGCAGTTCAAACTGATGTGCTTTATATAGTTGACCCTGGCTAGTGCTTTAATTACTTGGTATTAAATGGTAATTAAGACTTTTCACATTCAGGTTTAATCCAAAAAAAATAAGTGTAAAATCCAGTAATTTAATAAAGAGTTGTGTTCTTTACTGTGCTTCAGCCTGGACACTGAGGATGCAGCAATTTACTATTGACAAGCACTAAAGGAGCAGGTCATTTCACAAGTATAGTGTGGACAAAGGTGAACCGGGCAACTGATGAAATCTGTGGCCAAGGCGAAATAGCAATCTCTGAGCCAAATGGTAATAAAGTTACTGAAATGAAGCAGTGTAGCTTCTGAAGTGAACTGTCATAAGGAGGATACAGGCTCCAGGATGGCTTGGCCGAAGTAATTAAAACATTATTCCCTGAGAGCCAATCAAGGTGGTTAGCCCTACCTCTGATTTTGTACGCTACACCTGAAAAGCAAATACGTGCGTAAACAGCAAGAGACACCAGCAGTTGCAGCTAACGTTCTATGAAACTGTGTCAACCTCTCAGAAAGTATTTACTAAATTTGTAATAAGTGGGGCAAAATAGAAGTCATGCTTTAATGTTGCTTTCCCATATTATTGAATTATATGCCTATATTTTCTACGACACGAAAGAACTGAGTAGAAACGCAGTCAAATGTCACTGTCCAAAATTCCTTGCTAAATCAAAGACAATTACTTCCCTCAATAGCTACTAAAGGCAGATAGTTTAATCATTGGGGAGGCAATCTAGTGTATAGGACACTGCAATAGGAGTCCGGAGATGTAGGCTTAACTCGTAGCTCTGCTACTGACCTGCTATATGACCTTGGGCAAGTCTCTTCACATTTCAGCGCCTCTTTGTGTCCCTATTAACCTTTGTCCGTCTCAGCTATTTAGAATGTAACCTCTCTGACGCAGAACAGTCTCTCACTACATGTTTTTACAATACCAGCACAACAAGGTCACCATCTTGGTTGAGACCTCTAAGTGCTACAGTAATCCAAATAAATAAGAACAATATATTCAATTATTCAGAATCCCGCTTACATTTATTCAATTTTTCCATAACATCTGGATAGCTGAGACATCACCGCAGATTAGAACGTGCGTCCTACATCCTTTTAATTTTAATGCCTTACCTGCTGTTTGCGTAATTGAAATTTGTATTGATTTTCATAAAGTGAAGAACACCTAAGCCACCACCTAAACCACAAATAATGGAATGAGCCATTGGTGCCTAAGTTATTCAGAACACATAGGAAATAAATCATTTGTCTGAAAGGGGAAACAAGAAGGGCCACCCAGTATAAAGTTTGACCCAGCAAAGCAGTTAAGCATGTCCTTAGGTTTAAGCACGAGTAGTCCCACCAAAGCTCTTAAAGTAAGCTTAAATAAGGAATTGGAGCTTGTCAGAGTTTGGGGAATACTCTGTGAAAGATTTGAAAAAACTGGAACAAAACCATGAATGTAAGTATATTAATGCACATATTGTGAAATTGTGCAATACAAACAGATTCCAAAGAAGGGAGCAAAAATACTGCTTCCTTTAAAAAAAGGTGATTAAACAATGGATTTTTTCTTGATACTAACCACGCTCGCCAACAAGCACACACCACACCTACATAAGCAATTCAAAGGATATTTCAAACACTTGCATTTTCTTTCCCTATTTCAAATGTGCTTTGAAAGCATTTAGATGCAGGAAAAATTAACATACATGCCCCCGTCTGTGACATTTCCTTCGAAAATATTGTACAATCAAGCTACATTTTTCATAAATTCCATCTGTATTTTCCAGAACTATCCAAACTGAGCTAAATGAGGAGAAAATATAGGCTCCACGCAGAAGCTGGAAATAAAACTAATACAAAGAAAAAGTAGGAATTGTACACTAAGGATTTTATCTAATATATTTCCCCAGAAGCTTGAACCTAACAAGCATCAAAATATCAAAGACTTGGTTACTTAAACAAGTTTGTACAGCGGAATGCACATTGACAGGAATCATTCTTCTTTTCTTGATTCAGATACAGATACTTGAGTATGTTCACCTTCAGCTCATGCTTTTTAATTCTGACTCTTTGAAAACAAAAACAAACACAGAAATAAGAAAACTTTAAACACTCCCCATTGGAAATTGTTACAAAAGCACCAGGAGCAGAAAAGGATTGTAATTAAGAGTGTACTGACCCACAAAGGAAGCGTTAAACAATTATTTTGGCAGTGCAACTTTTGCAAACCAGCTAAAATCCTACCTGAAGAGAGGGTTTAAGCCTATGCAGATATTGATAGATCAATAACATGCCATGAAAGACAGTAGGATAATAACCATCACTAAAAATAACAAGAAGAAAGAAAAAAAAAAAAAGAAAGAAAAAAACAAGAAAAGAAAAACCCACATGTGGCTTAATAGTCACCCTTTGAAGCAAACTGAAAGCTCTAGGAAAAATAGAAAAAGAAGTCTGCTGTCTTCCCTAGTCTCATAAATTTTTACTGTCCAAACTCAAGCTTGGGGTACAACATCATTTTTATTTTTCACACAAGAAATCTTGTTCATAAGTATGGCATGAAGGTAGGATGAGACAATGGCAAAATTGTTGAGGAGGTTGGAATGTGCACAACTTATTACCACTATAAAGGGATCACTATCTGAAAAAAATATTACATAAACTATTTGTCTTGAATATCTAAAATTTGTGGCAATCATAAATGCTAGTGAAAAACAAGAAAATACACACCAAGAACTCATATAATAAAAAGAGTGTCCTTAAAGATCTTTTCTTCTCCTGGGAATTTACTTGTAGTGAAAATTTGGAAGATACAGTTTCTTTAGCAAGGAGCTCAGTTACCATAACTGATACGCATTGCCAGCCTTAGAATTCTAATTGTGTTTAATACAGTTTCATGTTGCATCAAAGTACAAAATCAATACCATTTGTCCAGCAAACAGGAAAAATGGAATCTATAAACTGCTCTTATTGAGTAATTAAACACCTATTATTGTCATGAGTGGTGAAACAATGAATTTGATAAGACAAATTTTTGCAAGAAAACACTGCAGTGATTAATACCTCCCTACGTATTAAATAAAAATGACTGCCTTTTGTGCGGTACTGCTGGCAGAAGAACAGGAATGAGAGAAGTAGTTGCCAGTGCCACAATAACAGGCTAACCTTGAACTGAACTCCTTTCCTCAAGAAATTAAATGCTGTAGCAGGACTTTAAATCCCTCCACTTAGAGCTCATTTGTGTTCCATGTAACCTGCAGTTCCTGAAGAGAACTCATTATCTTCAAAAGGAGAATCCTTTTATAATTTCTTTACAAATGTGTATATTGTTTCTACAAAAAGTATTTCATATCAGAAAAGGGATAAGAGTATTAACAGTGTAAGCAAGGGAAAAAGGCTCGTATCATTAAGACACCATTTCTGCTTCCTGGGAATTCAAATGCGAGCTACAGTGGTATGGAAAAACGAATGAGAATGAGGTTAAAGAAAATGTACCTTTACAGCAAAATTTTAATCTGTTAGATTGATGCTAAACTGCCTTGGTCTTTCTGCTACTATATGCTGTATTTCTATGTATAGACCCCCCTCCCCCAATGCCCCTCCTGTAGCTTTGGCTTCCTATTTTTCTTTTCACTTAGAATGATGCACTAGGAACAACTATAGAGTACAAAAGATGAATCTATGGATGTGACACTTGTAAAGGGTAACCCTATTTCACAAGTGAGATGGGACAAAAAAGAAAGAAAAAAGGCCACAGAAGCAATAACTGCTCACTGAATTACCATTAAATTGTAAGATTTACAATCCAATGTACAGTAAGTGCATATCTAATGGAGTTTGTCCTCTAAAAGAATATAAAGTAGATCTTTGCAGCATAAGATGTATGCAGGTTATTTTTTTTTTTTTTCCTTTTTTTTTTTTTTTTAAATTGGGCCACAGAGAAAACAGATGTGCACATAAATTCCGGAATTTTTATACATATTAAAACTAAGCCAAAGCCAACATTAAAATACGATAAATGTAGTATGATTAGTAGGATCTGGCTTTGTATTTTCAAAACATGCTCACATTCTCCAAAGAGAGATAAAAGATGACTTTAACACAGCCAGTCAATACTGCTTTCACAGATATCATTGGTAAAAGCAGATCACACATTATAAATTCAGTTTATTGCTCTGATCTACTGGAATTCAATGAAATGACTGAAATGACTTTTTGTGGGGGGAAGCAAAGCAGCTGCTGACCCTTTCCAATGTCTTCTAAACAAAATATCTGGACAGGAGTTTCAGATCACTTTGTTCATTACAGCCTTAAATAACCCACAGTATTTATTTTCACATAATGAATGTAATATGAATAAGGCTCATGCACAGCATTATTATTCGTAAACATTTTTGTCACTAATTTCACTGCTCTTATTCATATGAGCATAACTGTTGAGTGATTTAAGTTTAGAAATCAGCAAGGCACGTCAAACAATTACTTAAATAGAAGCAAACTTCTACGTGAAATACCAGGCATATTCCCATTATACTATATCACCATGGTATAAATAATCACATGTTTTACAGAACGAGTCTGGAAAATTCAAGCCTGTAATAAAACCCAAAACTATCAAATAGACAAAAGAACTTTGGGGTGGGTAAGCCAGATCGTGTTCTGCACTCTTAATTTGAATTAAGTTTTGTTTTCCCTAGCTAAACTTCAAGCTTCCACATTTGCACAAATGGCATTAAAACTTTTACTCTCCTACCCAAAGGAAGTTTGCCTGCCACACACATTTTCACATTATCTGGCTTTTATTTTGAGGATTAAAAAGCAACGCACAAGATCAGCAACGATAGCCTTGTTCTCTCCAAGCTTCGTGAATCAAGTTCACTGGAGGTGAAGCAGTGGAATTATCAGTACAAGTGGCTGTGTCATCAAAGCTTTCTGAGAGGTAGTGTATGGAAATGCCTAAACAAACAGAAGCGTAAAAGCTGTCTGTATAGGAAAGGGCTCTCCCAAGGCTTTTCATTAAAACAATTCCAATTGCAGCGTCATGATGCAGCATTATATTATATGAGAAATATAAAGTCTTGACATTTTTCTAAATGTGAATGGGTTAAAGAACCTCTCCACGCTACAGTAAGCCTGAGAATTTCCAGCAGCTGATGAAGACCAGTTGACCACCTGATACTTTTTCAGCAGGGTGATAAAATTAAAGGATTGCTTTGATTTGCTTGAAGGATTACTTTCTATAGCTAATTGTTTAAAGTGCACAGTCTTACAAAAGGGAAAAATATCAAGAAGGTTAATGTAGAGTGAGCTAATTGCAAGCTGATTACATTGCGCAAAGCAAGACATATGACTCGCGTTACATACCACCACAAGGACCAGCCTATTCCACCCTGCTGCTGCAGCAAACAAGCTGATTTGCTAACAAAGTGGTCAGCTCGGGCACTTGCACAGCATCTCGGTAGGTCCACAGCCGACTGCTTCCCATGCAGAGAATCTCAAGCTCCATTTTCCAATCTGATTACACGGCTCCTTATTCCAGCAGCCTTAAACCTTCATGGCAGTTTACCAACATTTTCATCACTTTTTCTTTTACAAAGCAAAAGAACTGATAAGCTCTCAGGTACCCGGGATTTCATAGTCGATGGCTGGCAGGCAGCCAGCTTTCCCTCACAGCACAACTGTTCCGTGCCACAATGCAAAAAGCACACTGAATTTAACAGATAGCACTAAACTATTAGAATTTTGCAGTACGTACAAGCAAGCAGCATGTTTCTGTCTTTGCAGATGTAGACAGTTCTGTTTAGTCGCATTTATAACACGCCTAGAACCGAAAAGATGGGTTTTAACAAAAAAAAAAAAAAAAAGGAAAAGAAAAGAAACACCAGAACAAATGAAGACAGAGTACTGTCACTAAGTCAATCGCACTACAAAGTGCGTGCCCAAGTTACTTAATTGCAGGGCTACCAAATTACCGGGAATTAGAGATGGTACTAATAACTTTTGATAAAAATTGAGATTATGAAAAAGGAAAACAAATCTTCAGATGAAATGAAAGTGTTTGACATAAACTGAACCATTATTTTAACATTAAAACAAATGCAAAGGAGAGACACGATTGTCTGGTTTTGGCATGTGAAATGCTTACATAAAGCATTAAAATAGCCACAAGATACACCTGCGTTTACTTATTCTCTGGCTCAGAAATATCCCTTGAATGATGAAAGAACAAAAAATACGATACTTATTGGCAAATGTGAAACATCTTTATAAAATGCTTATTCTCATGTATATCATGTACTGTCTAAAAATCTGAGGTACACAGGGAGAATTATAAATATATAGGTACCTATTCACATATATATATACATAAAGAAAATAACAGAAGGCAGATGAGAGTTCTGGAAAAAGATTATCCTACAAACCTTAAGGACTCTAAGAAAAAGAAATCCACTAAAAAGCAAGGGAGAAGGAAACCTCTTTATTTTTGGTTAAAGAGCAAGATGTTAATATTAGACCAACAAGTTTTTGCTTATTGCTACCGAGGCTCATTCTCCCATCCAAAGAAATTGGTTATCCATGTATTATTTGCATAATGCCCAAAACAGCTTATATGGAACTAACATAACACGAAGTTAATAGTGTAGAAAACAATTCCCCCGTGCCCCTCCAAGCAAAACATTTTTTTTAAAATCAATCGGACCAAACTGAAATCCAAAGGAATATGACCCATAAAGTATTCTTAGAAGAAGAAACGCAATTTTGCATATCATCACTTTTCTCAGAAGGGAACGGGGGTAGAAACGTGGAGGGTAAGACAGTGAGTTATGGAAGGGGAGGGAAAAAAAGAAAAAAGTACAACTAAGCTGGCGCGATGGCTCAGTACTCCAGATCACCAGTGCATTGACCCTCTGTATCTCTGAGTCATTAGCTGGAATCCCAGCTCTGCCTTTAGGAGTAGGGATTTGAACTCGCACACCGATGCGGTGCGATTCGGGATCTTGAGCGTGCCAGACAGAGGGGTCATTCTCCTCGGTGCGGAGGAGGCCGGCGGCCCCCCGGGAGGGCTGGGCTGGATGAGTGACTGTCGCCCAGCGCAGGCACTGGACATGCTGCTGACTCAGGCAGGGGCACTGACAGGCACCGCTGCTTCTCCCCATCACTCCTGGACAGAGTGGTTTTAGGCCACTGGTGCTGACAGGTACATGCAAAATTCCGGGGGAAATTACCAACGCATCCTTACTTGTCTCCCTGTGCCGGCACGTGTGTGTCTGTACATATACATCTCTCTGTGCGGCTATACAAATGTTTACACGTATTTATGGAGACATACTGAAACGGGCAAAACTGGCTTCTCTGCAGCCATACATAGTGCTCAGCGCTGCCAAAATATTCCTACACCAATTCTTCTCCTTAATACAGCTACAGTTCTATACATATGCACGCACAGAGGCTACATATGCTATCCTATACATACACCAGTCGCATACATGTAATACTGTGTGCAAGTAGCGTTATCTTTAAAATTAACCTTCGCTAATTTACATGGAAATTTCGTCTCTGATAAAATTAAAAACCACATTTTAACCAGCTTCTAATGCCAACACATTATTCCCATGAATGATTCCTAGTAAGCTCTTTATTACAACTGTAAGATTTGAGAGGGTTTGTTGCTTGCAGATGCAGGTTGGGGGTGGGGGGGGTGTG
>VZSF01002036.1:153292-171363 GCA_013398295.1 Chionis minor | reverse complement strand
CTTCTCCCCCCCCCCCCCCCCCTTTTTTTTTTTTTTCCCCTCTATGATTTATTGGATGGTGAGCAAACCCACTTAAACTATAGTTGTCCGTATGAATCACTAATTTTCATGTTTCTAATTAAAATGTAAACAGTGTAATGAAGACATCAAGTTTTTAGGCAAATGTCTCTTCCAGTGCCACTTGGGGTATGGTAATTACTGAAGCAGATCTATGGATGCTCCCGAATCCTCTACAAGTCCAGATTAAAAGCATTACTGCTAAACCTTGCTTTTTACACCAGGGAATTGTGTTCTCTAACCTATTCCCAGTTTGCTTACAGATGCATATCGGTACAAGCCTTTGTAACTAGTCATTAAAAAAAAAAATCAAAATAGAAGTTTATCATATAAATGGAACAGTTTGTGGGGGAAAAAAATGTGATTTCACTTAAAATAAATTTTGATTTCTCTTTTATGATTACACATAACTAGCACAGTAAAACCTGTGCTGAAAACTTACCATCTTAGTGCTTCCTCCAGAAAAAGAAAAATAGATTAGGCATTACCAAGAATTTTTAAAAAATCGTAAATGATATTTCAAGCCCGTATTAAAATTCCTATTGTCCCAAAATGCTTGTTTCACAGTCAATTAATTGAAAAATATATTATTCAGGAAAACATTAATAAGAAAGAAATTATTCACTGAGAAAAAATTTTAAGTGGCCACTGCAAATACAAAATGCTTGATGTAAAACTGAAAATCTTTTGTCATATTTATTCCAGCCTTTATATCTATGTGAAATTTGTCAGAATTTATCCTAAAGCAAATGACCTCTCCTACATTTACCGAAGGAATACAAGTCCTCTCCTGCTTACAATTGTTAATTGAGCCTGTCTGCTACAGCATCTCTTTCCTCTCCAAATAAGCCAGGATACTTGTTTTACATATTTACTGCCAAGCACTTGAACAGTCCTCTATTTTATTATAATACTGGGGGTTCCCCCCCCCCCCTTCCGGAAGATTTTTTTTTCTGTACTGCGAGTAGTTAAAGCTGCAATCCACAGTGATATAAAGCATCTAAAATGCCTAGTACAAGAAGAGGTTTTTCTTCCTCTCTCCCTGGACTCAAAGTCCATATTCTGACTGGTGCAGCCAATTTTCATATTATTTTTACATAAATGCTAGACAAGCGTGTCTGCGTTGCTAACCTGGATCATGAAGATGAGAGTGCACAGAATGTACGTGTGCATATGTGCATGTGCGCGTGCATAAACATTTTAGTGGGTGGTCCACCATTTCAGTTCTGTTTTACGAGTAAAGTATTGTATACAAACATGTGAATACTTCTCAGCAGATAAATAAACATATAGGATTTCAGATTCCATCAAATCATAAAGCATCTTGTCTCTCAAATCATAAATGCCTTAGCAGAACAAAACAAAACACTATTTAGACATTTCCTTCAAATGTATTGTTCCAGCAAAACCAGATTTAATTAGACAAATAGCATTTTTAAGGCTACTGCTTCATACATAACATGGTACTCTTGAAAATGATGGGGGGGTTGCAAGTGAAAGCACCATTCTCATTTAGCTCCGTGGTAAAAAAAAAATAAAAATTTACACACACACACAAAAAATTCTTTTTTTTTTTTTCATTATGGCTTGAGACAATGGGGAAATCTTATGACTTCGCAACAGTTCCAAGGCCATCCTAATCAGGTGTAATTTTTAATGAACACTGACTGTTTGGTGCTCATTCAAGGTATTTCATTAGGAGGTTATTCATTTAAAATAAATGTTTCAACCATATCAAGCTGTAACCTTTCTTGAAATGTAAATGAATGGTTTAAATGAGAAGATTAATAAAGAAGGGATGTTCCAATTCCAAGCATGGCATGCTATGTATTTTTAAATTTGTCTATGCCAGATGCTGTCAGTCAGAACAAAAAACTGTCCAAGCAGACAATCTGTGCGTCTGAATGTTGATCATGTTGGAAAGTAAAGGGGGAGGGGGGAGAGAGTGTGTCAAGGATTCATGGTCCTTCATCTTTGCAGTAGAGCAAACACGTCTCTCAGTATAACGACAGACAGCTGCTTCCACTTTCTAATGTGCCCTAACTTAGATCACTGAAAGAATTGTCAGCACTCAGAGAAACACACAAAGATAACACAGCCAGCTGCCATGAAGGGGGAAACAGCACAGCTCAGAAGAAATGGGATTTGTTCCATTTGCATGATGCTGGCTCCCTTGGGCCCCTTTCTTTCAAATCCAAAGCACAAAAGACAACACTTAACATATTTGCTTAAAGATGACAACCTCATGTTGATTTCATTTGGATGTAACAGTGTCAGGAT
Organism: Chionis minor; assembly: GCA_013398295.1. Classification (NCBI taxonomy): domain Eukaryota; kingdom Metazoa; phylum Chordata; class Aves; order Charadriiformes; family Chionidae; genus Chionis; species Chionis minor. Next base: position 169,026 of record VZSF01002036.1, on the reverse strand, counting down.
TACAGATATAAGAATATATTATATCTGTAACAGAGACTGACAAATGTATCCATCAGTGAAACTGTCTGATTCATCTGCTTATACAGCCATTTTACCATCCCAAGGGTGCCATCTAAGTAGTAACTTTAGAAGACTGAAGGTCTAATTTTATTACACCACATTTCAACCTACTAAACAATATTATTTCTAAAATAGATCATTTTTATTGGAAGTCTCCCTGATGAAAAATCCAGTAGACACCGGAGAATTTATGAACTGTATGGATCCTTTGAACTCAATATACTGCCCATTTTAAGCAACTTCTTTATACACAATCAAAACCCAAGCTCAAATAACTGAAATTGAGTTAAAAACATAGATGATAATGGTACCTATTTTAATATTACATCATAGTCTGTCGCTATTTGAACACTTGCTATTCGGCAGCCTGTCACTATTTAGAGTGCTTCTTGTTACAGTTCCGCATCAATAAAAGAGTTTCTTCAATAGAAACTCTATGAATAATTATTGTTCTTCAATACACTTTGATGAGCTATGCAATCTAATTTTTGGTTACGGTTTTCATTGGGCACTCCAAAAGTCACATGCAAGTGACTGAAAGCCGAACACACTCCTCATGGCATACCGCTGCAGCTGCAGAAACAGAAAACCAAACTACAGGGCGCGCGTTTGCAAGATCGCCTGTCTGCAGTTTTATGGACCAGCCTCCTTTTTAACCAGATGAAACAATTAGGCCGTGGTTAGGCACCCTCTGGTTTCAAACGCATTACACTGAACTGCCTGACGGCCAAAATGTCCCCACCGCCACCCCAACACCACCAAGTGACTGTGCATAATGCTCCCTACGTGAACTGCTTTGTCTAGAGGAACTCAAAACTGCTTGTTGCTATCTGCTGCCACCAAGAACTGCACTGTAATTCACTAGATTGAAGTTGTTTTGTAAAATGGACTTAACTGCTGTACGTGGAATTTCAGCACAGCAGATGGTTACCAATCATTATTTTCAATTTGTTTAGTTTCAAGCAATGGGGCTGGTTGGGAGGAACAGTGAGGAGGACAGGAACGGGGAGAGGAGCGAGATTAGTTACACTGGCTTGGAATGCAAGTTGTGCTAGATGGCATAGCATTAAAAGGAGAAAAGAAAAGGAAAAAAAAAGGTCTCTGCTCCAAATCACAGCAAAACTAAGAAAAAAAAGAGCTTAGAATAATTCAGATTTTATACACATATATAGATTAAAAAAATAATGAATACAACATTTAAAAGGGGGCACTTACTGATCAATCATTCTCCGTTCAAGAGTTACCTCGCATTTTAAATATTGGAAATGGACTTTAAAGTTTCCAAAGGTAAATTGTCTCTATTCACATTTTGCCATCATTCAAGTTTAAATCACTCTCTACTATAAGTGGTTCAGTTGTTGAACTGGAAATGGAAAAGGAACCATTTATGGACAAGTGCACATGAACAGAAATTAAGCTGTAAATATCTGGGCTGGGCCATTATTGTAGTCCAGAAACATCTGGGGCTGAAGCCCAGGCTGGGCCCCACTCCTTCTGTGTTCAGGTAATTGCTTAGATGATTTATAACTTACTGTTTCTATTAAAAATGGTTTAAAGAGAAATTTGGAGCCTGAATTCTAAAATGACTTTGCTCTTGCTTTCATTTGTTCAGGAGGGAAAAAAAAAAATCCTTTGCCATTTTCTTCCCTCTCCTGTTTAAGAGGTATGATGTTCCACCACAAGGACAAAATTCACACTTTTCTAAATTCAGACCAAAGACACGACACATACCCTTCCAGCAACAAAAATCAGAGGCCATCCATTCAGCTTACATTTGAGTTGCTCGGTGCTTTAATACTTCCCATGAAAATTAATTTTGAATTATTTCCCCCACCTAACTATTAAAAAAAAATCCAGTAAACTCTATCAATACATTCACAGCATGGCCACTTGTCCCTGCTATTTTGATCCATCCGAGACTCAGTTTGCTCTGCCTGCCACGACAACGCCACAGGTGGTGCGGGCAGGGACCCTCCAGTGGGCACCCCACCGGCACCCAGCAGGGACCACAGGCACCTTGTCCCTCACAGGGACTTTTCTAGCCCTAGGACTTGCTTCTGCCTACTCACTCCAACACAGCCTGATTTTTTTAGCTTCCAGGGCATGGTATAAAAGCCACCCATTTGACAGAGTGGAAGAGAAAGGTCCAGGATACTGGGATTTGAAGGACAACAATAAGGGATATGCTTGGATGACACCAATCCTTTACTGGCAGTTAGGAAAAAAAGATTACTATCACCCAGGCAGAACAGCAGGGGCAGTCCCTGACTGTTAACAACCCTGTCATCAAAAAACTTGGTTATTTAACACTGACCAGATACCCTAACTATATTTCCAACCCTTTCCGGTGGCAGGTAAAGCTCATTCTGAGAGTACCCCTAACCCTGCAGAGATTAGGTTTGTAAAGGGTTTAACCATGCTGCCCTCCAGGTGTTACACATCCTTTTTTATTGAGGTTCCTGTACGTTGGGCAGTTTACTGCACAGCTCCAACACGCAACACCGAACGAAGGAACAAGTTTGCAACCTGGGTGTATGCCAAGGTTGAAGTGACACACTAGTGACTGTCTCAGCCCCTTGGGAAAAAGTGGATTAGATGAATCACAAAACAATGTCACCACTATTTCTCCAGTAAGTTAACTATCCCTTGGCCACAGGTGATCAAGACATAAAAACTATGACCTAGCACAGATTGTCCTCTGTCTCAGAATTTTTTTTTTCCCTGAATCCCCATATACTGTAATTATCCTTAGGCTGACAAAAACTCTTTGACATTTTGAGGCAATGGAAAACTTTGCATACGGGGTTGCATCAACCTTAAGAACATACTAAATAAATCTTCCAAATTGCACACAGGTTATTGTCAAACTCCCCCAACAAAATGTGGTCCAGTGTCACCTGTAAAGCAGATACCATACACTTTGTATACCAAACAGCTTTTTAATTTTTTCTTAATTACTTTTAAAGAAAAGGTTGGAAAAGTAAATGTAAATTGAGCATAGATCTCCTGATTATAGGACAGGTGACCTACAAAACAAATAAAACCTTAACTTTTGCCGGATTCTTTCTCTTTTCCTTATCTGGTACAGAAATGTAGAAACTCAACAATGCAGTCAAGCTTCATGGCTCAACAATAAATGTGTAGCTAAAATGCCGTATTCATGCAATTAAAAGGCAAAGTTTGCCCAGAGTAACAGGCCTATCTCTTCAACTACAGGGAGGATGTAATGAAGTCATCAGCAGGAGATACATTTCCTCCTAAAGTGTACATGCACCAACAACATTTCAATTCAAACTGGCAAAATAATATTTTAAAACACTCAAGCAGAAAGTGCCAAACCAGTACACTTTTGGGAAAGGTTGTACACTTGGGTTAATGACACTGTGTGCAACAAAATTTTCTTAAATATATATTTCTCCCTCAACTTACATTCTTAGACAAAAACTAAACTATGAATTGGGGCATGTCTTAATTTATGATAACAAATCCAGGAATATTTTCTCTTTTTTCCTACTTCAGTAGATGCAAGGAAAACTTGAAGCAGACTATCAGATCCATTTGAATTATTGGAAACTCTCTGATTTCTAATGGTGATATACTGGGGTAAAGAACCACGGTCAAACATTTGATCTGGACAACAAGTATGACTGCATATAAATATCAATGTTAGTAACAATAGCCCATAGGATAACAAAAAACCTGTAATACGGCATTTCATGAGAGAAAAGGGTCAAGCAATTGAACCTAGGTGACTGGAGTAGGGTTAACTGGGTTTAATCCCACCTGAATTATTTATTATCTAGATTTTAGTACATAATGAATTTTAGTGGCTAATTTTGCACGTCTCAAATACTGTGCCCTGGCTTCTGTAGTCTTTACTATAGAAAAGAACACTGTATACCTAAAGAAAGATTTGTACCAGGTGAAGAAATAACTCTAAGTGAGCCACATGGTTATACCATAGTGGATTTGAGCCTACTTTCATACCACCACTAGAGAAAAAAAAAAGAAAAAAGAAAGCAAACAGTATAACAAATACAAAAGCCTTCCACCCGATTAAAAACAAGAAAAGGAAAGCAGACCACTTATTGTAGCAAAACTCCAGGCGTAACGAGGAATACACACGGAGTTTTTATTAGTCAACACAAACGGGATTCTCTTTGTAGGTGCCAGCGTTAAAACTTTCTGCAGGCGGTTGTGCAGGTGAGGGTCTGGCAGAGGAGGTTATTGGCGTGCCCTCTAGAGGCTGGATGTCTGGACAGGGAACTTTTCAGCAGCTACTAAAATACAGAGGAGACTACCAGAACTATATCTGTAAGCAGTGCTTACTCTTTTTATTTTTTTTAAGCATATTTTATGTACTCCAAGACACTGTAAGTATTAATACAGCAAACCAAACCTCTAAAGGATTCCTGTCAAATATAAATACATGCATAAACACAAGATATAATTGAAAAAGTCTTTGCTTAATGAGCTCATGGGTGCTTTGGCACAGTGCATAAATGTAGATTTGGAATTTTAAGATGATATATCATTTCCCACAGTTGGGCTTTGGAATCAAAATTGAAAAAAATACAACCTATTCAGCATCAGTTCAGATTCAGGTTACTCTTACTCTAACATGGAGCCACACCCTACAAATAAAAACGATAAATTTTCTTACCACCCACCTGTGTACTCATAAAGTGGGGATCTTTTTAAAGGCAAAAACATCTCAGGGTAAAACCAGGGTCAAATTTTGCATTGGCAGTAGGTAAAAAGCTCTAATATACCTAGTCAATCATACACTAGCTGAAATACAGCCCACAGAGCACTTAATAGCTCAGCCAACAAGCATATCAGCAAGTGGAATTTGGTGCACAAATGCAAATGATAGATTTTTTTTTTTCCTAAACTGTACATGATTTTTATCCTTATTATCTCACTATTGACAGCAAGTAAGTCTTATTAAGTTAACTAGGAAACAAACTTGCTTGCCTGAAATCCAGCGTTGAACTACCCATGACACTTTAGAAACCATACACTAGTAAATTATATTACAACATAAAAGAAATCCCTCCTGAAAGTAGTCATCCTTTAAGAAACATGGGTATATATACAAGGTTTGACTTCTTTCAGTGCCTTTTTACCACCTAATGAACATATTAATAGCTAGCCAGTCACACTCTTTTGCTTACAATATTTACAAAATACCACAATTTGATACTGGTTGGTATAGACAGTAAAAGGAGACACCACAAGGAAAATAGTTATTTCCACCTCTGAAAGGATAGTTAAATGATAAATTAGTATCATTAATGAAAATCTCATTATTGCAACTACACAATCCTATCGTGCCTATTCATACTTCATTTTCTTGTAGAAATTACATTAAACAGCACAGCATATAATCGGTTCTGATTGGGGGTAGGAGAGAACCAGTCGTTAACTATGACTAAAATGACCAGTTTTCCAGTGCAGTTGTCTTCTAATTAAATCTAAGTGTGGAGCGCAGTCATTGAGACATGCTATAATGATTTGCTTGGAAGTATTTTTCCCTTTTGTTTTTCCCCTCTGCTTATCAGAATACCTTACACCTTTCAAAACTAGAGCAGGGGGGAAAAAAAAAAACCCAAAGAAACAACCTGCTTCTGGCAGATGCCATGCCAAGGCATGTATTACTCACCATCTTTCCACCCACATTCAGGAACGCAGCTTATCTATTTCTTAGCTCTTACCACTAACAGGTACTACCTCAAAATCTCAGAACTGCACCTCAATTGCTATTTCAAAAAGACAAGCCTCTTAATGACAAACTAGACTGCCATTTTATTAGCAGCAAAATAAATACAGTTGTAGTGCTCAATGCTGCATCAGGCTACAGTGATTCCCTTATTTATTGTCAGCTGTTAGGGATTACACCCAAACCCAGTTCTGCTCCAGAACAGCTTCCAGCTGAGGATCCGACCATACCAGTACCCTACCCACAAGCAGGTATCCAGAGAACCTGGCACCCCAGGAGCATATTAAGTGGGCACAAGTTTCTCCTCAGTTTACAGTTAGTATTTTCTATAAGATCAAACTTAGAGAAGAAATAACTTATTATATCAGAGTCTCTTATCTTTACAATGAAAGACTGCGGGTCACCTGGTAGAGGACACAACAGATATTAAAGTGATTATAGCCTTGATTTTAGTCAGAAGATAGAATTACATGTGTGTTGGTAGAGATGTCAGTAGGACCATGCAGAATGGCACTTTCCTGTGTCTTAGAAGCGCAGTATTTCTGCATTTACTATATTTCAAATACAAAAGAGTTTCCCAGTGGCAGGGTAAGACCGAGAGGCGGGGGGCTGGGGGACATGGGTAGGCAGAGAGAGGGGGGCACAGAAGAGCTTTGAAAAGCCAGGAAGGAGAGCTTCTATTTCTCTGCAATGGGTTTATATCAGCCAGGCTTAAATAATGGTATTGCAAATTGAGGCCCAGGGGAATTTGGAGCGTACAAGCGAGCTTTTGTTTGCCAAACCCCAAAAGGTATGTGGGAGATTTGGGGGTTTGTTTCCATTTAAATGGCATATGTATTTCTAAACCATAAGTTAAACTATTTTGCTCTGTTTATTGTGTGGCCTTGCTGATCCAGTACCTGTTAGGAAAAATATTTTTCCCAGCCAATACAGTGACAACTCTTTAAAGTAACAATTATCTATTACTGTACTTAGTACTTTCATTTACTTCACTTCAGAACTTTTGAACAAGGAAGAAAGCAACAAACCTAAAGGAATAAACCTCATAGGGGGAAGAAAAAAAAAAGACAGGGGGAAGCAAGGGAGAGAAAGAAGAGCGTGGCTAAAAGTCATTTGAAGAGATGCAAGCTTTCCAGTGTTTACACAGAAGCTAATTAGTATGTTGTGATTTTAAAACACATTCTGTTACCAGAAAGCAAAATAGAAATCTGTACTAAAAAAAATTAATCTTCTTCTGAAGTCTTTAAAGCAGGTGGACAAAAACATAGGCACATACAAACACACGCCTCTACTTCCCCCTCCCCACACACATGCACAGATACAAAATTGGGTTAGTCCTCTGTAAATAGGCTTAGCTCCTGTAAATATATCTCAGGATTTTAGGTGTACTTTTTCACACTGTAAGATTTCTATACAAAACCAGTTTAATCTAACTCCCTCTGATTATTATTAGAAACTCATTATTTGAGGACATCTATCTTTACAGTAACTATGCACCATTAAGGAGCACAATGCCCATAATTGTTTAAAAAAGCCATGGGGGGGAGGGGGAAGGGAGAAGAGGATCAGGAGGAGGGAGAAGGTAACTAAGGGAGGTTTTGCAATTAGAACAGCATCATCTACTTTGCATTTTGCTCCTTGGAACACTTACACAGTAACAAACTGATTTTTAAAGTTTTCTCCATCCGAAATCACAAATGAGTCATTCATTATGCTGTTACGTAACACATGTATTTTTGACCCGATGAATTTAAAATGCGTTCTTACAACCACCAGGAAAAATCAAAAGCCCTATTTACTCTATCATACAGAATTAATACCTCAAGAGGGAGATTGTGGCATTTAAGAAGTACAAATAAAGCTAATGCCTACCATTTTCTGTGGGAAATCTTTATAACACCCATCACCTGGCTTGTAAGATTTGTTGCACACCTGCATATCCAAAGTCAATACGAATTGCAAGGACTCAGCACCTCCGATAACTGAGCACCCAAAAGTGGAAACCTGAATTGCACTTGCTGAGATGCAATACAATTCGTGATGTTATCTCAGCCACTCAGAGCTTTCAAGCTTAAACTGCAGCTGTTGTAGCAGCTCCTAAACAGAAAAGAACAGTAACTTTAGCTAAAACCGACTTGCTTGTCATGAATGAAAGCAAAGACTTCTGTCTCTAAACNGGGGGGAAGAAACATGTTTGCTAATTACTCAATTACAAAACATGTTTTCTTAATGAGTGGCAAAAATTCTTACTCCAAATGATTACTAGTGTCAGTTTGTCTGTTATTCTGTACCGTATGGATAATCCGCTCGGCGATGGAAGAAATACCACATTATAAATCTTCCGATATTTCTAACTAGTGAAAACCTCAAAAATGGCATTCATTAAGGTGCTGGTTATTCATAGTTCCTATAAGCACATGATGAGATATATTTTACCTACATCTAACTTTGGGGGGGAAAAAAAATAGCTTAAAACAAAGGCTTCTCAAACTTACTTAACTATGTGTCTCAACAAAGATGTTCTCTGCATATTAAGGTGTGCCTTTGATATGTCTGTTGCATTGACAAATGCGAGGGGCCAAATAACAAGAGGTCCTTCAGACCCCTCATTGTCTAGGATTTACTGACTTTCAGCTTCGGCTCTCTACCAACACTAATATTAATCTGAATAATAGATTACATTTCTCGATAGGACTACCATGGTATCAGCTAAATTAATGTTACTGCTAAATTTTTTAAAGTGAAAGCAAAAAAACACACCAGTGTTGTTGTAAAGAACGCCTACATAGGACAGGAGTATGAAATGGAATGAATGGAAGTCAAAGAACAAAATGAAAATCAATGATTAAAAAAAGGTTAATTGCTGCATGAACAGTTTCCAAAATATATTTATTGCAGCTTTTATCGAAGACAAAGAGGGAGAATAAAGAATTATCAGAAATTCTGTAAGTCATGAAAAATTACTGTCTTTTAAATAGAGTACGTGGTATGTTCAATGCAGCACCAGCATAAATACATAGTTAATATAAAGCTGCAGATCTAACACTAGTAAACACAAAACCACTTTTGTAAATTAAGTGTGTGTTCGGCTGAAGAGTTAGCAAATTTACAGTTTCCTTCCATATTAAAAATAACTGAATCTTGCTAGTTTAAACCCGGCAATTTTCTGACTGAATGGGGATATGCAGTTCACAAATTATCACAAGTGACTTTAAGGCTATATTACTTTCATAAAAACCAATACACACTATTTTAATTTTAATTTCTCTATTTTAATCATGCAAATGAGCTATCAATTAAGTTTAAAGATCTTCAGCAAACTCCATATGTATTTTAAATAAAACAATTGTATAGAGTATAAGAAAGGATTCATAAAAACATATTGTCCAAACTGAGTTTGCATCCAGCAACACTGCACTAATTTTTTAGAGCTGCAAGAAGAAACAGAATTATATTCATATACCAAGAGTGTATTTCTACAATGCTGTATATAGCGATGTGGTCCACACATGCCAACAACAAGGGACTGAAAATAGGATCAATTCTTTTCCCTCTCAGAAACAATCTTGTAAGCATCTGAGTTCCCAAAGACATAAAAGAATAGTTACTTTTCTGAGATCTTTTGATATCGCTCTTCATGGTGGAGCTATCCACGAGTGATGGGAAAGATCTCTTTTGAAAGTAAATGGTGCACCTTCAAGTGTGTTCAGATATATCTTTGCTGTTCCTTTCTATGTTTCTCAAGTTTTACTTGAAAAGGATGCTTGATTTTTTAAAATTTGGTTTAGGTATCACAATGGGATACCTTATATCAGTCAGTGCTTGCAAACCTTATTCTTCCAGCATAGAATCTAGCTGTTTCTTTCTCTGTGTCAACACAGGAGGCTGAAGTAATCAGATAGGTCTAAAGAAGACAGAGGACGTTAACCTGCACTTTCTCAGAATCTGTGATGAGTAAGTTCATACTTTCAACATGACCACACTGAGCTGTAACGTATAAAAATAGCTACTTTTCATCTAAAAGCACAGCTATCACAGAAGTTTGTACAGCAGGTCTACCAGTTCATACTATTATAAATGTCAATATTGATACTATTGTCAGGGATTAATAATTTCTGCATATAACTTTATCATTCCCATCCACCCTCTGCTGTCACTCAGGAATATAACATAATTGTTGCCTCTTTCCCTCACCATGTCTCCAGAAGAAACATAGACACACTAACATCTGTCGTACTGCCCAGGAATATCTTTGCAGCCGTACTGTTTTCATAGTTTTATTAAGTGATAATTCAAGCTCACTGTATAAATGCTTTTTTATTAATGACTTGCTTGTATGCTAGAATGGAGGAAACACAAGAGGGAAAACCTCTCAGAGGAAAATAGGGATGTTATTTCCAACATATTAAAAGACAAACAACAGTTATTCTAAATCAGGCAAAAAAAACCCTGAATGAGAGCGTGAAGACACATTCCTACCACGAACCGCTGTAAGCCACCAGGTTCAGCCCCTTCTCCCATCTCCTCTCAATATTAATTTTCAAATTCCATTCAGATTAGCAGGAGTTACGCAAACATGCATTCATGTGTCCCTTAAGTATTTTATCACACTGAAGATGAGAAACAAAAAGTTTAATTATGACCCATACTGGAGAATCATTCATTCAGACCCTGCTTAATTAGATGTGAGACAGCTATCTTAGATTATGAAGTTTGACCACAGTACGCTCTTACTGCTAGAGTATTAATGCAAATAAGATACAGATTACTGAAAACAATTTATCATCACCAATCTATAACCAGCTTGACACATGCACGCATTCAAAAACATCACACAAAATAAATTGTTTCATACATCTTCATGCATTGAGCAATTCATATACCAAAAATTAACCATATGCTTTAACAAAGAGTACATGACACCTTAAAAGTAGAATACAGAAGGGTTAAAAACAGATAACAGAAATTCCAAGCAATACACGTTTTCAAGTAACCTGGAACACAAAAGGGACTTGCATGGCCAAAATTTGCTATTGCATCAAAATAATCTCAGCATTTTTGTCCACATCACTTTCAGGATGTTTGAAATTTAACAACATACTAGCAGTAGCTACACTATATTTTAAAAGGACTGAGAAAATAGTTTCTCAGTAACAGTTAAATAATACGACTGGTAATTGCTCTTTCAGTGTTTCATGGCACATCAGACCACAATAGACAATTATAAAAAAAAAAAAATTAAATCAGCCATTGACATGACAGTCATCTGTAGTTGCACTATTTTTAATTATAGCTGAGACAGGTGAAAGTTTTTCCATATGCAAAAAACTCAGCTTAAAGAACAAAGTTTTATTCCATTATTTGACTATAGTAACGCATGGCTGTTCTTTCTATTGTACAAATACAATAGCCATTGTAGTAAGGAGTGTTGCTTATATGATTAAACAGATAGTTCAGTATTATGATATGTTTGACAGGTACCGTTACTAGCACTATAGGAACAGACATACAATATTATTATTACCATACTGTGTGTGCCGATAGCTTGTAGCAATATAACTCAGCAAAAGGGAAGCATAGACTCCGCATTTTCATCACTGCAGTCATCTCCGTGTGCTCTTAAACAGTAGCGCTTTCTGCAGATTACGCTTTCCATATTCTTCCCACTCTCAAACTGACCTGCCGAAGCCAAATCTCCCCCACAGTTTCTCAAGACTTTGGTAAGCAAGATTGACCAACTATTTCTCTGTTCATTTTACCCTCACTTGTCACACAGTGGGACCAACATCAACAGGTATTTAGAAACAATAGTAGTGAAGTCCACTCGTATTTAGTAGGTTGTTGCAAATACAAATTATCTCCTAAGAAACATAATACATATACACGCATTCTCTTTAACATGCTGATCAGAGGGGTGGCAGGTACAATTATTAAAGGACTGAAAGCCTTAGATTTCCTTTGACCTCCATTACAGTCTGGGACTCTCTGCTCCTTGAAGGATAAGATTGTATTTGTCAAACCTATGGTAACATATTGCAAGTGGATTTTCTCTGTTCTTCTGTATTAGCTATCATCCTTTAAAGGAATACAGTTTCACTAAGGGAGATATATATGTTGTTTTGAGATTCAGAGATTTTTCTTTTTTCTTTCTTTTTTTTTTTTTTTGGTTAAGAAAAAAGAAAAATTGAATGATCTTAGGGAATTTTCTTTATGCTCACATTTCTCACACACTCTATAAAAATATCATTGACATAGGGTGAAAAGGTCGCATGCCTCACAGAAATGGAGCAAAGTACTCCAGGAAGGTTTCTCACCTGGAAAATATTCCTATAGCTAATTCTGTGTATTGGAAAATTTTTATTATTATTTTAGCAACCAAAAAAACTCCAGGCCTTTCCCAGCCCACAGTTCCCTGAAGTGATCTTTCCCATAAGGAAGATAAGTTTTCACTTAGAGGATAGCATCTCTAGCAGCAAGAGTTTAATACTCTGCAACAATATCAGGGATTCGCAATCCTGAATTTACAGCTCTTCAAATTACTTTTATAGCTATACTGTTCATTTTGGATCAGATGCTTATCTAAAATTCCATATATTTGGGTAGCCATAATACCTGATTTAAAACAGCTTCCAATAAGCCAAAGAATGGTACTAAAAAAAAAAAAAAAAAAAAAAAAAAAAAAAAAAAAACCCCCAAAAGGAAAAAAAAAAAAAAACCCAACAAACTGTGGGCCAGATTCTGGAAGCTGTAAATTACTGTAGCTCTTTAAAGCTAAATTAATTTACACAAACTAAGGATTGGGCACAATATGCACAATTCCACTTCAAAGTTGATTTTTTTCCACATGCATAGTGCTTTGCTTCTCATCTGCTCTGTTAATAAACACATGACAATTTCTAATTAGTTTATCCCAAATTCTTTTTATAGTTATTTTTATGCCTTTTCTTATCAATGACTGAGGAGGAGAAAAAAGTGCTGCTGATTGATCAATTAATCAAGCTTTATTGACGTTCAATATTCCTCAATACTTCAGAAATGTCTGCAGAACAATTTCCTCCAATCATAAGATCAATGAATCAATGTAAAACCCCCGTAATTAAATTTATCAACTCTGTATCAATACATCTGGCGCTTTATGAAAAGTATTATGTGAAGTTTGTTCTCTTAAGGGATATATTGATTGAGGGCAAAGAGCCAAATATTTCTATTATTAGCTCTGGGAATGCTAGATCAAAACTCAGCCTGTTATAAACAACATACAAATGTTTCATATACACAGATCTCATGCTGATTCTGTATCATTAAACCCACGCCTAACAAGCAGATAAGCCTATTAATTGATGATTAAGACTACAGGAAGATCAGTCATCATATTCAATGCTTCTTGTACGCACGCATTGAACAAACATATTGACAGGAACCGTACAGAATAATTTTCCTCTAAGAATTATATTTTAAAAAAGGAGGAGAGCATCCTAAACAAAAGCAGATTTCAAACCTTGTTCATGCAGCATAAAATAGCCTCAATTAATTTTGAAACTAAAGCTTTGCAGGCTGAAAAAGATTATCACATCTCTCTCCATTGCATATAGTAGTTATTAATTGAAAGGTGAACAATAAAGCCTAAAGATGACACATCTGATAAGAGCCATATTAAAAACCAAAACAAGGAAACCAAAACACCATCCAAGTGCCTTGCAATTTAATTTTTAAAGGGCTAGTATACAAACTATTCTGGAATATATTGTTAGTTGCGACCCCTTACTACATATGCATAAGCAAGTAGGGCGCAAAAGTTCACGAACTGCCATTTTATCAATTGTAAGAAATAGATTAGTAGGATTTTTATATCAAGAAAAAAGAATGTTTGACCCTGTTTAAACAAAAAAAGTCTTAAAGAACAGCTAATGACATAAGACTGTCAGTTTTTCCCCATGAGCTCTGTGATGAAGATAGTAATAACAATACAATCTTCGTATTTCTATAATAAAGAAGCAGCAAACATCCCTGTGCTTTCACAGACGTTGCAATAAAAAAAAAAAAAGATTGAGTACCAAAGGTATCTTATTATGAAGGGGGGGAAACAATGACAAAAACCCCAAACCCACCAGATTCATGTAGGAGTCACATCCTGTTGCAAACATCAAACAACAATGAGCCTTTATTACCATGCTATGATTCCTTCATTTCAAACATGATTAATTAGCAAGTATAACACTCACCAAAACTCCCACCACGCTGCTGTTAGCTGCCTATTTGCAAATGGGTCTCTATCAAGTATCCATAAGCAGTATTAGTCTCATTTATGACACTGAAGAAAAGAAGTCAAAGCATCCTGCTTTAAGGAAGATTTCCCTCATACCTTAGCCAAAAAGAAAAGAAAAACAAAACAAAACCCCAACAACAAACAAACACCAAACCCCTCTTTTGTTGAAGGGATTCCTTGATAATCCAAACACAACCTTCATGCAAAATGAAAAACTTTTCTAAAAAGTTGCTAAACAATTCAAATGGTTGAAAATAAGTAGAGGTAAAAGATCAGTTTAGTCTTTGGGGCTTTTTTTGTTGTTTTGGTTTGTTTTTTTTAACTTGAAACCTCAACTTCAATTTGAAGTACATTTCTTCTTTTGACAATGAAAGTGTGGTTCACATGTCAAAAATGGAAACAAAAAGAGGATGAGATGGGGAAGACACACTTAACACGACTCTTAGCGTGTTTTAAGCTGTGCAAACAGATACCTTCAAACGTACCTTACTTGCAATAAACATTACTTTGGCAGTAAAAGAAACTTTGCTTCACGGGGAGGAGAGGTGAAAACTGAGATTACAGATACAGAAGAAGAAACAAGATAGATGAGAGAAAAAACACCTGAAATTGCCTTCTCAAGCTGAACTCTATAAATACCATCACAAAAACAGAGAAAAGGGTTGAATTTGGAAGCAACAGATGTATTCCTACACAAAAAAATATCCCCGATGAAATAATGCATGGGCATACAGAGAGGTTCTTTAAAAGTATGAAAAGAGATGCCTGTGTGGCAAAGCTAAAGTTTCAATGTGAAAAGAAAAATTAGGCAGAAGATCCAATCCCTCCTTGGTTTACCAGCTCTGTATCACAGATACTTGACGATTTTGTCACGCCCAGAGCAGAGTCATTTTTAAGTGCAAATCCATCCTACTCTCTCCAGCTTTTTCAATTTTATAAATTTGGCATCAAAAACATCAAAGCAGCTCCCACTTCGGACCTAACTTTTAGAGGATCAATGTGACAAGTCACTGCTTGATAGATGTTTCTCTTGATAAACGACTTGTTCAAAAGAGACATTGTAGCTTTCATTTCCTGACCACAACACACTTTTAATTTGCAACAGCAGAGCTGCTCGAGTGTGACTAGTTCCCACTTTCCAGCCTTTCAGGGTTGTGGCACTGTCAGGCCACATACATGGGCAAAACAAAAACTCAGAAAGAGGCGCATCCACAACAAGAATTGTGGCGAAACTTTTCCTCAAACAGGAACCTGGTTACGTTTGATTTCTCCTAACAGCGGGCTTTTAAACCCCCCCTCCCAAACACTTCTTATCCCTAACGTTTTAGGGAAGGGGGGGGAAGAGAAGAGAAATCATATTTGGAAATACATACTTAAGTGCCACAGAATATATAAGGCTGCCTAATAGTGTCATGTTTATTATACAAATATATATATTACTGCTACTATAATTATTATTATCTGAGAATCACATTTAACAGTCCAAAATGTCCACACCATCCAATTTCAGCTCTCAGCATACTGTCCGATTCCCGATTTAAAATTTATAAATGTAATATCCTCCTCATCACAAGCAGCAGTCCAATCTGCTCTGAATATATATTACAGCTTTAACATCACAGAGGGAAATCTCCCATCTGGCAATCACATTCGCTCCAACAGCTCTAGGAAAAAAAAAAAAAAAAA
>VZSF01002036.1:45000-150504 GCA_013398295.1 Chionis minor | reverse complement strand
GCAGACGTGCCCCGTCCCCTCGCCGCCGCGCCGGGGAGCCCCAGCGAGCTGCCCGCCGGAGCCCGGCCGCCGGCGACCGCGGCGAGGCACTCCCGGTAGCCGGCAATGGCTGAGGGGCCCCGGCAGCCACACCTCCCTCTGCCCGCGCTGCCCCGGCCCCGGCTCGGCGGGGGATGGCCGGCGGCCAGCTACCCCGGCCCACGGCTGGCGGNGCTGCCGGGGACTCCCCTTGCATGAGCGGGACTCCCCGGGGGGCGGTTGGACGGGCTGCGCGGCCGCTTTCTGGCTGACAGGGAAGGCACGAGGTGGCCGCACGGCGCACATGGAGCCCTCCCTCTCCTGCACCGCTTATGCCGCCGCTCGCAAAACGAGCCCTCTCTCCGGCGGGGCCGACCCGGGGCCGTGCCCGGAGCTCGGGGGCCGCCCGCTCCCTGAGTGCCCGCCTCCCCGCTCCCGCGGCTGGGGAGAGGGGCCCGGGGGCTCCCCGCCAGGCGCTCCTACGGGCCCGGGCTCACGCCGGGTGGGACCACCAGAGCCTTTTTACCTCCTTCTTCTAGTGGGGAAGAAGCCACTCTGTCCGGATGCTGTTCCTGGGCTCTGGCTTAGGGTCCTCCTGGAGTGGTTTCACTTCCTCTCTTCCTGGTCCTGCTGAGGAGTTACGGATGGCTCCGGAGGGTTGTTTGTCAGTCCTGGATGTGGAAAAGATGGATTAAATTTTTGTATTAAAAAAAAAAAAAGGAAGATGCAGTGGGAGCGCAGGCTCTGGAGGAGGCAGAGGAGACCAGACCCAGGGGATTAGCATCTGGAGGAGTGGGAACAGGCTGGTTTCCCAGCTGGTTTCCTTTTCAGTAATATAGTAGGCCTAAGTAAAACTCATAAGTAGTTGCCAACAGAAGCTGCTGTGAGCTGTCAGCCAGTCCCTACCCTACCAGGTAATGGAAGAGGAAAAGACAGGACCGGAAGGCCTGTCTGATTGACGTGGTCCGTGAAGTGATTCGGTCAACCCAAAAAAGATTTTCACCAACTGAAGACTCTTTTGAGAGACGTGAGACCCCCAAGTGACAAAGCTGTGCCTAGAGATTGGAAATAAAAGCACAGAGCAGAACAGCTAGACAAACTTCTGCTTATTAAGAGTACGGAAGATGTTCCTAGCTCGCTTGGACAGCTAGGGATAATGCTAACGTTGCTACTGAAATAACAAGGTGTCCTGCAGCAAGGAGCTGGTTCTAGAGCAGATAGAGCTTATACTGGCAAAACTGCTTTCCCTTCCCGTTATGTCGAAGCTAAAACAAAATGTACATGTGAAAACACAGTTTAATGGAATATAGGGAGAAAGAGAGCTATTTTTAGAACTCACGACATAGCTATAGCAACAGAAGTCTATAGAAATTGCTTTTAGACAGCCACCCAAAGCAGCCAGCGGGTGAGAAACCCCACCACAGCACCCGCTGGGGCCCAGTCTGCAGCGTGTTCTTCTGGCACCTTCTCTCCCCCCTTGGCATTGAGGGGCTACAAGCCACGGGCCCATAGCCTGGACCAGCCCGTTGCCTCTGCAGGTAGCCACCCATCATCCCCGCTGCAAGCGCTCGTGGGTATTCAGTGGCAGCTTTGGCATTAACGCAAGCAGACAAGTGTTCCAAACGCAGGTAACACATCAGTAGCCTCTGGTGTTCACTAATTTGGCCAAACTATACATATTGCGCTTAGTAATCTCTGATGCTGAAATCTGCAACACAGCCGATTGCCTCAGCTAGTGTTGCCAGCGTCAAACGCTGAAAATTAGAAGTCATGGTCCCAAGGTCATGAGGTTGGTCTGAAAATTATATTGCTAAACATAAAAATGATTCTTTTTGTCTTTGCTATTTTATACATCTGGATTTCTTTTCCCAAAGCCATGGCACTACGCATTTTTTCTCTCAAGTGAAACATGAGTTTCTTGCACAATTACAGAGCTCCATGCCTTGTACTTGTAGAACAATGGTAACTATCATAAGGCATTATTAGATGAGCACCAGCGCTTTTGAAATTTTCTGACCAGTGAAGAATATATTTATCAATCTTAGCATTGCATTAACCTCAGTATTTTCATTTTATATACCTATATTTTTCTTCCCTTCAGGCTTCTCATGCCACATTAAAGTAGCCTGAGTTGAAACAACAGCCATGCAGTATATGTTTGTATGGATCGACATTCATCTCTGCAGAAGGTCAGCATAAGGCTTACGTACTATATTAAGTCCTTATTTTGAGGTCTGAATTAGGCTGAAGTGAAGGCCTTGTTCAGCTCATCTGTACACGGATGAATTTTACAATTCCACTCTTTGTTCAAAATGCCACCAAACAATCCTGATCCTTTTGTATTGGAAATTCTCACAGACTTTCAAACTGGGAATGTTACTTTGAGCCTATTTCAACATCTAGGTGAAACGTTCACAATGAAATTCAAAACCACATGAAACTTGCCCGGTTTCGGGTTTTGTTACAAACTCCAAACTCAGACCAGGTTCCTTGAAAGGTTCACAGACCTTTTCAGCAAATCTAGATTAATAACATTTAAACCATTTGAATTGTGAAAACAAAACAAAAGAAACAAAAATCCCAGAAAACAAAGAACAAGAACATCTAACTATGCTGCTCCACCACTTGTCCCAGGGATGCTGATGTGATGCATGTGGACTTTGTAGTTACTACGGAGTATATCAAGTAAAGGTTTTTAAGAGCTATAGTAAAAGCAACGGTGTTCTGTGAAATACTCTTTAGTGCCTTTACATTAATTACATGGATTTCATTTGTAAATGAGAGCAAGTTTTCAAAGTGGCAGACAATGCCAGAGTTCTTTTAACGCTGACAGTGTGGCAGCATCTGTGCTCCCCGTGCGTACCAGCAGCGCAGACCTCCAGGGCAGGGCCTCCTGCCTGCCTTCCTCCCCCTGCGCTGGGGAATCCCCCCCGCTTCCCACTCTCAGACCTCATGTGGTGCAACCACAGCTATAATTGCCTATGAGGGTGTGCTGCAGTAAATGCCCTGCAAAGTGCTCTTTTTTGGAGTTGTGGTCATTGGTGAATACATAGGCTATTTTCTTGCTTTGTTAGGAGCACAACCTGTTTAAGAGCTCAGGCACCTCAAATCAGATATTTATACCACCTGGATCCCCACTGAGCAGCTGAGGTGGCTCCAGATCCCACGTGCTGGGACGTTTCCGAAACATGTGTGGCAGGACAGACCTTCACAGGTCGTTCCTATCAGGGGGGGAATGCTACCTCTTCTCTCTCTGACTAGAGTGGTCAGTCACAAGAAACCTCAGTCTCTTTAGCTCAGGGTGCACTTACTGCCTTTTAGGACCACCTTTGCATGCATCAGCATGAGTGCAATGGATGTCTCAGCTTGCCGGAGTTGAGACTCCAAGAGACAATGACACCTGTGTGGGCCTTAAAGTATCGATAAATAAAGATCAGAAGCAATCGTCTCTTTCTGGCATACAGGCAACTAACATTTAGTTGAATTAATGCCCTAAATAAACCCCATAGCAAACAATGGGACAATGGTCAAACAGAAGGGGAACGCATTCCAAATATTAATGTTGCATGTTGCTTCCAGGTTCTTCCCAGGAGACTGCGAGGAACGAAATCCTCCCTTCTAGCTGTACTGCTGTTCTGCACAATTTGACTGAATCTTCAAACATCTCCAAGCCCTAGGTCAGTGACCAAGCCAGGAACATGTAACGTCTTCCCGGATTCCTTTCGCACACAAGATGCCAGCTTAGGTACTGGGCAGTACCTCTTATCACAAAACATCACTCGGCCATAGGCCGTACTTAGTGTAATTCCTGACTACGTCAGAAAGAAAAACTTTACATAGAGTACATCTGTCCACAGAGGCACTTTTTGCATCTTTGCTGCGCTGATGTAAAAACTGCTAAATTTCACAACTTGTAACCACTTTGGTTTAGATTCTAGAGTTCTGAAGAGATAGTGTTTCCAATATTCTTGTTCTCCTCTTTGTTTGTTTCCACTTCTGTGGCATCGGGACTGGGTTGCTTTGATTTCAGTGAGATTTCTAGGCAAACACCTTATTGGTCATTCTCTACAATCTTGCTGAATACTTGATGCTTTTGGCATCACAAAACTATCGGTCTCTGAAGTCACTTCCATTTTCCATTTTAGTCCTAGAGGAGAAATTGTTCACAATATCCAACAAAAATATTCATTTAGCAAGTGCCCTGTATAACAGAACAATATATAGATGTTTGTCACATAAACATCTGACAAGACCTATGCCTTCTGGCATTTCTTGAATTTTGAGTAATACTTTTACTTTGGTAGCAAATGCATTTTTAATACAATTTCTCCCTTTTTTTAAAAAAAGCAAACTTTAATACAGAAAGTTCTTCTTGGGGAACTGTAGGAAGGTGTTGAATGTTTTTAGGGTTTTTGTTCTCTGTCTTACTTTTCACTGTGTTGTTCATTAACTGGGTAAGAACCACACTAATCCCTGTCATTTGCCTTAACAAATACATTAATAACTTGTTGTCATTTAAAGTAACCTCTCCTCATTTGAAGTAGAGGAGGATGAGGTGCCCATATGAGGCCAGTAGGATTCAGAGACATTTGACTGTGACAATAGAACACCAAGGCACAGGAATGACCATTACAAACTCTTTATTTCTTTTTTTCCTAACTCTAACTCCTTTTTCTCTTACAAGTGCTATCTTTGCCTTGGTCCCAGCATCTTTCTCACTCCCTCCTTGATTCCATATCTCAGTCCCAATCCTTCCTGTTTGTGTCCCCTCTCTAGTACAAGTCTCACTCATAAGTCCTTGTCCTAAACCATCGCCACATTTTATGACCTTTAACTTGTGCCTTTTTCCTCTGCCTGAACACTATTTCCTTTGGGTTTTCTTTTTTTTTTTTCTCTTCCTTGATGGTCTCCCTTTTCTGCATTCCGGTCAAGCTGCTTCTTATTCCATGTTGTCCGGTGATTTGCAGGAAGAAGGCCAAGAACATCTGATAGACACCTTTATTCTCTTTGTATTTAGCACCACTGGCAATTGCAAAGAGAAATCTGAGAGCAAGTCCTGCTCAGATCTGCAAGCCCCAGGACAGAATACATCCACTGCAGGCAGAATCTTTGAAGAAGCTGGTAAGTGAAATATGCAAACAATTTTACAGAGGATCAGATTTCTCCAGACTGAGGAAGACCTTCATAGGCTGGTGAAAGAGGAATATCCCTTCCCAAGCTCCGAGTCCCACTACGTGCAAGTAGTCAACAAAATATTTCAAAAATTTCTTACCATGAGCAAAACAGATTTCCCCTCAGTGCATTCTGAGAAACAGCTGACCATATTTGCTGAAAGTTTTGAAAAAATAGCCCAAGGCAGATATTTGGCATGAAAATTGCTGCCCAGTGGTTTATGTTTGACAAAGTTACAAGCAACTAGAAAAAGGTTCTTACAATAAAACCTTGACTCTAAGTATTCCACTGTAAGAGCCTACAATTAATGATTACCAATAAAAAAAAATGTATTTTACTTAATGCTTAATAATTAATGACTTAATTTAGCCAATGCCTAGAAAGAAAAAAACGCTTTATTTTGGAGGGCAAGTGGAATGGTGACAATTAAACAATAGCATGCTTACAAAATTGCAATTTTCTCCCAAGTGCTTTTTCCAAGCGCTTCATATGCTCTTCTCAGAAACATTTTGTATCTCATCTCCAAATGCACATTATAAAATCTGTCATCTACCCTACAAATGAATGGAATTAACTTTAGAATCAAAGGAAGGAAAAAGATTTGGCAGAATGCTGAAATTGCTCCAAATCTCACATATGCACAGGGACAAGTTTACCTAACAGATTACACGTTACAGGATCTGCATGTCTGATAAAATACCCACAGGGCTTTATTTGCTGTTGCTTTAGGAGCAGACTTTTACCCGCTTTTTTGCTTTTGATGAGTAAAAGTTTCTTTACTCTTGCTCTAAAAATTGCTTTAAATAACACTCCTACACCATGTTACTGATCTTCACAGAATACAATTCTTTTTATAGTAAAATTAAGACAATGTTTATGACTTATTGTTTTAAACATTGTCTTAAGCGTTGATGTGGGTGTATTTAAGTCATGAAACAACATTATCAATCTATCTGCACAGTCATCTCTAAAGTTTCTCATTCTCTAAAGCTTTTTAAACAAGTGCAATATTTTAAAGTTTTCTTGCTAGAGATTCACCTTTAGGAAGGTCATGTTTATGAGCCTTAATCAAATATCGAAAATACAATACCTTTCCAACATGCAAAAGTACTAACATATCAGCCAAGTATACCTTACATTTGTGAAGGAAAAAAAAACCCCAAACTGTTCCAACCTCAAACATCTCTAGTCAGATAATCTGAGCGACACAGCTGTTCTGCCATTGCAAGAAACATAACGTCTCACTTAGGAGACAAAAAAGTTAATAAATTAATACAGCTGGGCTTGGTGCTATTAATGGCAGCATTCTCCCTTACTGCCTATAATGTAATAACTAAATCTTGCTAACTTGTACTTTCTTCTTCTAACTTCCTTAGAAAGCTCAAATTTGCTAAATGCACAGCGTTGCCTGCAATCAACAAGGCACTTAAGTATGTGCTTAATTTTGAGCGCATGAGTAATCACATTACAGTAAATGGAACTTGAATGCTCAAAGTTAAGCACACACTTAAGTGCTTTGCTGGATCAGAGCCAGAACATGCCAACTTGCAGGTCATCCTTACTGCACAGTAAAAGATCACAAACCTTAAATATCCTGTAGAAACCTTCGTCCCACTTCAAATCCAAGGCAAGGACGAAAATATGGTAATAAGTAGCTGCTGCATTCTTTTCTTCTGTTACAAGTCACTAAACTGGCAGCACTACTTACGGTATAGCAAATTACCAATACAATAAATTCTCTTAATAAGTATCCATAAAATTACAATTTATTTTAAAGATCATCGTTTGTAATTCTATTCTCATAAGACCATTAGACACATGGGTCTTTTTAATTTTAAAAGACCTGCTAATAGTTCTCACAAAAGAATTTATTCAAGACCTTGACCTTAAATTGATACAATTGCACAACTTAATCAGAATTAAACATGAGTCAAAGTACCGTACAATATTATCATGGGGGTCAACATAGCCCTTCAGTGGCCACATAGAGGGCGCCATTAGTACCACAACCTTGGGTATCTAAGGTTCTGTTTCTGGGATCTAATACTCTGAATTAAATGTTTTTATTAAATGTTTTCTGCCGGTTGTTATGCCGAAGAGGCAGGGAGGAGGATTATTGATGATGTTTCTTCTTTCCATGCAAGTGAAAGGACAGAAAAATAGTCTAAGCATCTTTCCAATTCAGTTGCAGCTTTTCAATCTAAAATGAAACTTTATACGCACTGTGCTACACACTTCATTATTTAATTTTCTGGCTAAATGGACATGGTTCAGCACTTCTCCAGGATCCGTTTCTTTCTTCAATATTATGAAATTCATGTGTTTTTTAGGATCAGAAGCTACATTTTAGATCTAAATTTGCCGGACTGTTGACAGTATTCAGATATAGGGAGCTTGTATGTTTTTCCAACACGTAAGTTTCTTCACAAAAATTAACAGGGTGAAACAGCAAGTAAGGACACACTGCCAAGTCTGGTTTTCTACCTATCTACAAAGTAGTTTTCACACTTTCCATGGCTGTGAATGTCCTTCTTTCTGTATTTTTTTTTTTTAATCTTAATTAGGAAGAACTGAAATTCCTTCTCTATACTGAGTGTTTGTCTTGGGGGAGGGGGATGTAGAGGAACCAAAAAGCGCATTCCAAGCCAATTCTGATCTCATTTACAGGGATGAAAATCTGGAATTAATCCATTGAATTTAACAGACATGTTCTGGCCTTACATAGATGAGATCTTACATTTATAAGTGAAATCAGTGTTTTCCCCTCTGACATTCACATGGCTCAAGCCAGAAACATTTCCTTAATAAAAAAAGGCCAAATTATCCAGTTGGGAAGACTGGCATAATTCCACTGAAGTCAATGGAGCTGTAGTAGTTTACATTAGCCGATGATCCAGATGAAAGTATATAAAAGTTTTCAGAGCAGGCTTCTTTCATTTAAAACTGCATTAAGTTAGGTGCACTGTTGATGCTCAGAATTAATGTGCAAGTTGTTAATCTCGCTAGACCTGGATTTAAAATTAGACAATGCAATAATTAGTTTGGCACTATCATTGTGCTACCTAGAGGGTAATAATGTAGGTCATAAAATATCAGTGATCAGCACAACTTTTCATACAAAACAAAAAATCTGTACTGGGAGGGAGGAGAGAAATTCAGAAATTGGTTGTTATCAGAGACCAAACGGGTCTGTGAGGTACTGCACCACCTCAGAAGATGCTGTGTTGCATACATCTGCTTATGTTTCTCAGCTCCCAAGTGTGCAGATGATTCTGTAGGGTATAACTGACTCAAAGATGTCTACAAGCCCTCTTTCTGTACTATTTTAATGTGGGATGTTCATTATTCTTCATGTCTTTATTACTAAAAAATTAGGAAAATTATTTTATATTCTTTTTCTTTTTCTTCTGCTTGAAATATAAGCATTATGCAAAGCAAACAGTTTACAAACATACAGCAGCGCAACACTATAGTATATGTATCTTGATTTGTTTTCTTGACAAATGACTACTGGCAACATCAATAATTCAAAGGGAGAAACAATGAAAATATAGAGGAATTGCATTTGTATACTTCTTTCTGTCCTGTCAGTCATTCTCGCTAGTCTTTTATATAAACATAAAGAAAATGAGAAAATCATCAAGGCTGAAAAGTAGCCTTGATGAACACTTGCTTACATTTTGTACTATTTAAATGGTCAGAATGCTTAAATATCTACATATCTCATACATGCATTTCTCTGTTAAGAAAACAATACTCTATTAGCTTTTATACAATCAGGCTGTGTTTGTGTAAGATACAGAGCAGAGTTCAGTGAAGATAAGATGAGAACATATATACAGGTGTGCATGTGTCTGAGGTATCTCTATGTCTCTTGAACGTATACTATTAGAAAGTGCACATTCGATGTTATAGATGCATATATTCATAAATCATTTAAAGTTGTGCTTTTCATGTGATGTGAGGCACGGATACAAACTTGCTAATGATAATTATAGAACTGATGCTGATTTAGTCATTTCAAGAAAGCCATGGAGGCATAATTAGTGTCTGAATGGCCTCAATATTGCATTATTAGGAGGCTAGGGTGAAACTTGAAATGAGAACATCAAGGCTGATAAAAGAAAAGAAAACATGAAATACATACATAATTCATTTTGAGATATTATAAAGGTTTATAACCAGAAACAATAATTTGCAGAAAGCATCTCATGTACCGGAGCCAACTGCAATAATTTGGTCAACCTGTTTAAGATCAAATAGTATTCTTAGCTATTCTCAGTGGTATCTTTCTAATAAAGTAGCAGCAAACAGACACTGTTTGCTTCTGGTCACTTTTAAAGAATGTTCAGTTTATCAGTGGGGACTTTAATCTCAAGCTTCATAGAGTACAAAAAGAACATTGATCCTACTGTTTTGTCCTCTAGGCCACAAGGCATGCACATTTTTACATTCATTTGTCATAAAACAAAAAATACGTTTTGCCCTTTGAAAATACCAAATGCCAGCTTTTAAACAAAATAATTTTCCATCACATTTTTCCCTTTCTTTTAACCTTTCCATCATTCTCCGCCCCCCCCCCCCCCCCTCCTTTTATCACAGACTAATTTCCTCTCTCTGTTAATGCCTTTCTTCCATCTTAAGTACTAGTAAGAACTTTGCAGAATTCCTTGTTTTGGACTCTTGCCAAACTAGCCACTGTTTAATGATTTGACATGGTAGTTTGAATTAATCAGAATCCTTCACAATCCTCTTTCCAATTTTCCTTCTAGATAGGTTACAGAATGTACAAATAATACCTTTTTACCCAAGTTAGACAGAGGAACGTGTGAATTTACCTTCTTGCTTTCATTTAAATAAATTTAATATGCAAGAAAATCTTACCATTTCATAAAATTTTACATACAGAAACAAATGAATTTGGTTTTTTTTCTGTACTTCTTATTTGAAAATGTTTTTTTTCACTTGCTTTGCAATGATCTAAAGTTGCCACTACCAGAAATGTGTTCAATAGCCTTCTCATAATCACTGGATCAAGTGTCTATATCCAGTTCCCCACAAACAATGCACAGGTCTTGCCTTCTCCAGCTCTGGAGATCCAGTTATTGCATATGGTGAGTGGCTCCTGCTCCCAAGCCTTAATCAGCCCTTAGTTTAGGCCAGTGTAACTCTTTCCTCCTTCCCAGATTTTTTTTTTTTTTTTTTGCATAAAATATGTGGTGGTTTTTTCAAATTTTTTTGTGATGGAGACATGAACAAACAATGACGTTTTCTTGACTAAAACTGTAGAAAAGTCTTGAATTCTGCTTTTGCTTGCCAGTATCTGAAAGAACCCTGCTGGTTAGAAACCTCATTAAAGGTTATGAGGAAAGATATGCATACCCCGTATCTTCTCTCAAAACATAAAATTTCTTCATGAAGAAAAAAGTCAAGGATGCAATGTTACTAAATGGCCTGTGGCTTGAATTTTAGTGAAGGAGATGCATACACAAGTACAAATTTCGAACACTCTTTCATGTTCCATGGCTACCAAGGTTTAAATACACATTTGTGTCTAATTTTCACTGAAATTAAGTGAAACAGAATTTTTTAAGTCCTGAATCATCTTGCAAAAACTAGCTTTGGAGAAGACTTATGAAGGGATAACATTGACAAACTTGAAACCACTGGTGTAGATCCCAAATGAGTAGACGAGAATGTTCATTCTCTCAACTCATCTTTTTATGAATAGCATCACTCATTTCATCAGTGTCTCCTGTGCCTCACTGAGTTTGTTTTGAAACTCTGAATTTTATATAGGATAAAAGAATACTACAACCATGAGCGATAAGGATGATTGAGAAAGATCAGAACGTGTCAGACAGGACTTGATCCTGAAAAAAATGGAATTCCTTACTTTTCATTGTCTTTAGCAGCACTTTCAGCACCAGAGAGAATCCAGCTTCTGCTTCTCTTTTTTCCCCCTATTTTGTGCTAGTAACCTTTAACTTTACAGGAGGCACAATCAATCACAGGAGCAGGTACAAGGAAGGATTATGTGTGTGAGCGTATCTAAAACCAGCTAGCTAGATAACTAGCTAGTTATTTAGTAGTTAAGGCACTTTCTTTCATTTTCATAATTTTTGACACATTTATATTTGTAACATTATAAACATTTGATATAATCTTGCCAACATTTATAGTACTTTTTGCAATCTAAAATAGCAAATACTGCAATCTAACATGCTTTAAAAGCTGGATCATCAGCTGGTTTGTATTTTAAAATAAATTCTGAGAAAAAAGCTACACCTTAAAACTGGAGATTAGCGTGAGGTCTCATAATCATGGGCTTGACAGTATTTTTGAACTGTGAAAATATTTTACTATTTCATCGTCCATCATATTTTCAGTAAGTTGGACTACTCCAACCAGCTCCAACCCAAGAATGATGGTCTCCGAAGCAACCCAGCCAAATACGCTTCCCCCAGGTAAGACTGGACCTAGTAGGAACATCTGGAGAAATGAAGCCTTACCCTGTATAGCAGAGGATCATGCTAGGGAAGATTTAAACAAATTGGACATACATAAGTCCGTAGGAACTGACGGAATGCCCCAACGAGTGTTGAAGGAGCTGGCTGATGTCATTGTGAGGCCACTCAATTATCTTCAAAAGGTCATGGTGAACAAGGAAGGTTCCTGAGGTTTAGAAGAAAGCAAATGTCACATATCTTCAAGAAGGAGGATTTGGGGAACTACAGGGCAGTCAGCCTCACCTCAGTCCCTGGGGAAATGATGGAGCAAATAATCCCAGAAACGACTTCGAGACAAAGAGTAAACAGAACGTGTCCAGAAACCATTTCTAGGCACATTTAGAACAGGTGATTTGGAGTGAACAATGTATTTGCAAAGCAGATATCATGCCTTACAAACTTGACAGCGTTCTATGGTGAAATAACTAGCTGATTGGATGATGGAAGAGCAATACATATTGTTTATCTTGACTTTAGGACGATCGAACAGAGTGTACCCTCAACAAGTTTGCAGAGGATGAAAAACTGGGAGTAATTGCTGATACACCAGATGGTTGTGCTGCTATTCAGAGGGACCTCAACAGGCTGGAGAAATGGACCATCAGGAATCCCACGGAGTTCAACAAAAGGAAGTGCAAAGTCCTGCATCTGGGGAGGTATAATTTCATGCTAGGGAGCAACCAGCTGGAAAGCTGCTCTGCAGAAAAGGACTTGGGGGGCCCTGGTGGCAAGTTGAACATGAGTCAGCAATGTGCCCTCATGACAAAGAGCACTAACAGCATCCCAGACTGCATTAGGAAGAGTGTTGCCAGCATGTTGTGAGAGGTGATTCTTCACCTCTACTCAGCCCTGGTGAGAAACATGTGGAGTGCTGTGTCAATTCCTGGTCTTCCCAGTACAAGAAAGACATGGACTTACTGAAGCTAGTCCAGCAAAGGGCCGAGAAGGTGATTAAGGCACTGGAGCATCTTTCATATGAGAAATGGCTGAGAGAGCTGGGGGAGTTCAGCTTGGAGAAAAGAATGCTCGGGGGGGGTCTTACTAGTCTGCATAAATACGTTAAGGGGGAAACAAAAAGAACATGGAGCCAGTGATATTTGGTAGAAGAACAAGGAGCAATGGGCACAACCTCAAATACAGGAAATTTCATGTAAACGTAAAAACCCACTTTTTTACGGTGAGGGTAGTCAAACACTGAAGCAGGTTGTGCAGAGGCTGCGGAGTCTCCATCCTTGGAGATACTCAAAACCCAGCTTGATATGCACCTTAGCAATTGGATCAAGCTGGCTGTCCTTTGACCAAAGGCGTTGGACTAGATAATCTGCAGACATGCCTTCCAATGTCAGCCAGTCTGTAGGTTTGGCCAGAAATGACTGAATTTTCCTTTATTATCATTTAAGATCCGTTACAGTCAAATTCAACAGATACAGGATCAGCTGAGCACGGGTAATGAATATCCAGTTTTTTTAACTCCTTGACGTGCAATGTAACTTCCTCTGTATTCAAGAGCAGGCAGCAACGCTGCTGTTGTAATGCTACTACTGCTAATTATTATTTCTGTATTATTATTATTATTAGTGTCATCTTAATTGTTTCTGAGATTCTATGGCTTGTCTCTTCAGTCTCACCAACTGCCTGGAACAAACGTTGCATGTTTTGGGATAACAATAGCATTCCATTGTGTGTATCCTATACTTGATGTCAAAACACATGACGTTGAGTACTCAAATACATGCATATAGGCATAATACAGTCGGTGTTTTCCCAAGAGCATCTTACGAGGAAAAAATCTTCACAGCACTGTGTTTTGAAGGCTCAACTTACAAACCTGTTTGTGCTTGGCAGCTATCTCCAGCTGAAATTGTGTTATTACCTTGTGAGTGGCACAATGCCACTCTAGCAGATGGGCACCAGCGTAGGCGTGCCAGAGAACTAGTACGTGCATTGAGTTTAAGTATTAGGGCCCAGACACCCATACAGGTATAAGTGCCTATAAATCTGCATCCTGGTTGAAGGGAGTATGTGATTGCAACTTTAGCTCAGTTTGGCATTACTTTTGACATTCTCAAAATACTCCTGATATTACTGATGAATACAACTTTGTTTGTTTGTTTTCTTGGCAAATAAAGGCTGTGATTAGCAAGGGTACATGGATGAGGGAGAATGTATTACAGCCATCCACTCTCCCAATATTCCTTTGGGGAAGCATACAGGGATGTACACAAGTACAACTGCTGCCAGGGTGAATTTTCTTATTTAATATAATAGCTCAACTGAGTGTGGAAGGCAGATTCATGACCTTTCACGCTGCAGAATTGTGCATATACTGCAATTTCTTCTGAATAAGATTGCTAATGTTTCAAAGTGCTATAAGGGTCTTTACTTCTCCCTTGCAATTTTATTGACATTTTTCTCCTAGTTTTCATTCGTGCTATAGTCAAAATTTTACACTAAATCATTTAAGTTTGCTCTGGAGAGGCTGCAATGCTGCTCCCAGGCACGCTGCCATGATTAAATCCACAAGTGAACACTTTGTATATTCTTAAAAACCTTATATCCTAGTACAGAATGTGTAACGGAGCTCTCAGCCAGTGCACTGCAGTTAAATGCATTTGCCCGGGGGTATGAAATCAAAATAGTTATTTGTATTAGGATGCAACTATGGATAAAATCACGTAATAGATATAACTCTTTGCTTTTAAACATAACACATACATTTTTTCCAATAATTTCTTTGTGGGCAGGGGGAGAGAATACGTATATGCAGGAAATTTAATGATATGCTCAGATTTCAGAACCAACTAATGCACTGTATCCTGACAAAACTTAATTGATACTAGGATGCATGACATAAGTATCCACTTCTATGGACCTTCCAAAGAGTCCTGACTTTTTAGTTTTTGGAAAAGGTTTGAAGTAAATTCTTAGGGTTGAATTCTGCTCGTCTTTAATTCCGTAGAACAGGGACCTCAGTTTCAACGAGTATGTTTCCCTCTATATTCAGCTAGATTATAATTTAAATTATGTTTTAGGTATAAAAAACTGCACACAATAGCCTGAATATTGTAGTAGAAACGTTCGTTTAAATGAGCTTGACATGACAAATCAATTTACTCTCTAGTTTGACATATTAGTTGTCTTTTTACCACTAAGTGTTCCCTCAGGAAATTATAACAAGAAAAGAGATGTAGAGGTGCCCAATTCAGTTGCATGGTGTTGCTTTGAGTTTTATAGTATCAGATGTGTGCTTGTGAGACATAACTGAATTTTAGTAACTCATGAGTTGCTCATTATGAGCAAGTAACTTGTTTCTGTGACACAATAAACAGATGCTATCAAAAAGTGGAAGATTAATTAATTATGCCCTGCACATACTTCAAAATGCCTTAGTGATTCACATTATTGGTCTCAGATGCTATTCACTATACCACCTTTCATATTTTCAGCTTAAGAACAATGCACACAGCATTGTCCAAAAAAAGCATCGTTTTACTGTGAAGTCACCATTAATGAACCAACACTCCAGAATAACACTCCAGATATGCAGGTTACGTGGCAAAGATCATAACCACATAACATCAGGTACAAGGTCCTGTGGTCATAGATGTTCTTTGTGTGAGTTTTATACCTATCAATCTGCAAGAAATTACATGGAGTATAATTTTATTGTGTGCAAGATGTCACTATTAAACCACAGGCCATCCACAGAAACTAGGGCCAATAGTAACTACCACTGTATCTCAACTGCAGAAAATTCCTCGAGAAACTTACAGTGTAACTGCCTGTGCTGACTGGGACCAGCTGAAGCCTATGAACCTTCTGATGATGACAGTAGTGTAATACAGGATGAAACTCTGGCCACTTAGCTGAGACATCAGGTATAAAAGCAGATGAACTCCTAGGAAGAAGGGCATTTCTGTTCATTAAAATTTAAAATGGTTTCTCATTTGCTTTTGTACTTCTACAGAATGAAACTAAGACATTGTTGGGAAAATCATGATTAGGAGAGAAAATTATTTTCTAACTCTAGGTAATTGTAGTGCTATAATAGCTCAATAAAAATGTAACTGAAAGTGACACACTTCTGTATTTTGCTACAGAAAAGTTTTATCAGAAATTCCCAGTCAGCTCTGTAACTCGTTAAGTTCTTCTTATATCAATAATGAGAAATGGAATTAAGCAGAAACTTGGTGGCATGAGTGGGTTACTTGCAATAAAACACTCTTTAAAGTTCCCCCATGAACACAGCAGTATCTCTTAGCAATTACAACAGCACGTGGGCCAGGAAATCCATTCCAGGTATTACAGGTATCTCCATCAATCATTTTTTTTTTTCATCAACAAAGTCACAAAAGAATCATAGGACAATTCAGATATGAAGGGACATTAGGAGGTTTCTAGTCCAACCCCCTGCCCAAAGCAGGGTCAGCTGTGAGATCAGACCAGCTGCTCAGCACATTTGTAAGTTTGGTCTTGAAAATCCCCAATGATGGAGACTGCACAGCCTCTCGGGCAACCTGTTCTAGTGTCTGGCTGTCCTTGTGGTGAAATTTTCTCCTTAGGTCATGTCTTGATTCAATTTATGGCTGTAAAAGATTAAAAGATACCTACAACATATCGAAAACCCAACCCAAAATATAGTTTGTTTGTAGACCTGTCTTTCTGTAAAAGGCTTTTTGTTTAGGAGTTGTTTTTAAATATGCATGGTATCACATACCCATAAAATACAAGCTAATCCATAATTTGAATGAATGCCTCAAGGCACAGCTATTTTTTCTTATCTCAAGGAATGTGGTTTTGATGGTTTCCACCTAGTCCATATTTGTTCCCATCAGAAAACCAAAGCAGTTAGCACAGCATGGTTGACAGACTGTGCTCAACAGATGCCCAGAACTGGAATAGCGGGGGGTACTGAGGTCAGGAGTGAGATTCATTGGCAGAGATGTGTGTGGGAAACTTGCACAGCATCTGCCTGCATTATGCCTTTTTTCAAGTCAATGCTATTTGGCCATTGCTTTTTGAGCATCCTATTTGCTCAGAAATAAGACTTTGAACAACAGATACTTATTAATTCGCTGCTTGCCAATTCTTGGTAATAACTGCTGGTAATTCAGGAGCACTATGACTGGTTTATAAAAGTAAGATGTTATTGGAGAGGCTAGGAGTTGGACCAATTCATCATGTTGAGCTAAATTTGAAGGTCTTTACTCAGTTCTTAGGCAAACCACTGGCATGAGGGATTGAGAAGTTGTCCAGTTTCTTAGCTGCCACTTTGTGGCAAATTTTTATTTCCATTTGTCTTTGGTTTAAAACCTCTGGTTATATTCAGCAGCTCCGCTTTTACATACGCACAAAAAAACTCCGAAACAACTTCAAGTATAAACCCAGGAAGCACCAAATGACAATTAAAAAACTGTGACTGACTGTCCTGATAAGTACACGGTGGGCAAACACGGATTCAATATCACAATTTCCATGGAATTAATACCTCATCAAATCATAACTTCATTATTTGAACTTGGAGTGACTTTATGAGAAGTACAAGCTGTGATGATGTACAAGACACAATGCAGAGACATGGGAAGGCTGCCATAGGAAGACTAGAATAGGTTAAGGGAACTCAGCCTTAACTTTACAACTTTACAAGACAAGGAAAGGAAGGCGGCTGTGACGAAACCTTCTGGAAGCACCAGAAAATATACTCCTACTGGCCAACGAAAAGAAGAAAGCAAAAGGGATGTTATCGTGGATTTACATAAAGCACATAGCCCTAAGAGAACAAATCACAAAGAAGGACATTAGAAGGAAAGTCCAAGCTGAGAACGGCATTCAAAATGTAAAAGGTGATCATAAGGAATTACTAAGTCATATTTGGAACTTGTTAAAACACTAACCAATGCTGATTGTAGAGAAGGGATGGACCGACAGACCCTCTCACTGCAGGAGTCCAGGTGCCCTGTGCTGGAGGCCCCTGTGTGGATGGGACAGGCCATCAATTGCTGGAGAATGCCCAGAATCTGTCCAAGGACAAGCTGTGTTTCAAAGGTAGACCATGGCTCCATGTTAATGTATGAAAAATCCCAGTGGCAGTATACTTTGTGAAAACTGACAACTTCATGTATCCTACTTGCCTCCACTCGCTTGAAAGCTGAATTGGTTTGTGATTGCTGTGAGGAAGTATCAAGTCAAATCGCTCAGATGTCATCTCAAAGCTGTGCATTCTTATAGAAACAAATAGTATCTCATAGGGCAAATGCAGTTTTGCCTGAATTTCAGCCAGTCTTTCATGACAACCTTCCATAGGATCAGTTTTCAGTTTAAAATCAGCAGGACACCATCACATCTTTGGCAAAAGCTAACGAAGTACATTGCTACTGATGAATATAACATCTCCCTATCAGTGCAGATAAACAGTGAACTGAGGAGCAAAAATAACTTTATGTGCTTATTTCCTTGATTGCTGTGAACTAAAACCCCATTTTTTTCCAGCAAATTCACTAAAAAACCATAAGACACTCCAATGATTTAAGGCTTTACGTTTCTGTCAGCTTGACAAGTCATGTTATAAGCCAGGGTATGCAGCAGCCCAGGGTATGGATCAAAAGGAAATTACAATGCAAATTATTTTTGGTTAACCACTATTCTTTGAGACATCTGATTCCAATATTTTGTTGAGGTATCTGTAGTTACCAGCAACAGAGAATACCTCTTGAGTAGCTCCATTCCTTCTCTTCTGTGAAAACGCAGAAGACAATGATGAGTCATTGCTCCTCTGCACAGCGAAGATACCACAGGGACTGATGTTAATTCTCTTGTGAAAAAAAAAATCTAGGGGCTTAGAGAGGAGACATGGTTTGCAACATATTCACCTGAGAAATCACTTCTCTTCCTATGTCAAACTGCCAGCTCTGGATCAGAGGCTGTGCTGGAGCTCATTGAGTAGGAAAGAATGGCTTAGCCAGCAGGGTTTTGTCTGTAAGAGAAATTTGGCTTGGGAATTAAGTCTGCCAGGTCCATCAAATCCCTATTGCCTTTGGGAATAGAAATGGTCTCTGAAATGAAGAGGCTTCATTGTTTGCTCTGGAGGGGTTTCTTACCTCTTTTCAGGAATTTATTTTCTGCTCTCTGAAGAATGTTATATATATTTGGGGAAATCATGTCAGGGAACTAAGACTTCAAGTTGGCATAAATCTGTACACTACGAATTAAAAAAAAAAATCAACTTTTACCTTTCTATTGCAAAAAAAGCAAAGGGCTCATTTGGGTGTACAATATGTGATATTGACCTATATTTTGATAATGTGAATTGTCCAGACATTGGTGACCAAACAGAATGATGACAATAATTCAGTTTCTTTCTGGGATCACTGGCACATGTAGTAACTTGGCTCACTTCATTGCCAATTGATGTAACTTTTTTAAAAGATACATTTGGAGTCTTCAGATAAACAGAGAGGATGTCTGTGAATGGTTCCAGGCTGACAGCGCCAGGAATAACAGCAACTTGCTCATTGCATAGTCAGAAAAACTTTACCAATTCCTCCACATGGAAGGAATGTGGGAAGTAGGCATATTTAGTGTTTTTTTCAATTTTTGTAAGAGGGATATGTAGGTTGTTAAAAAGATGCTGATTCCCACTTACTTTCCTGCTTCAGAGCCCTTTCCAGAAGAGCAGTACTCTCTTTGCTCCTATGCAACGCTAGAGTCCTTCACAAGACTCAGTGTTTGTAGTTGGAAATGCGTACCTCACGTCCACAATCAAGTCTGTACAATAAATTACTTGAAATCTTGCAGTCAGTCCCTGGAAAACATCTCTTTGAGGAGACACTGCCTTCTGTTGTTCACTCCAAACTTGCAAGAGGAGTTGAAGGGAAGGTTGGCCACGTTGGACACCAGGCTACAGCGCTGCTGTGCTGTACTGCTTCCTGAGGGCTCACTTCAGTGGGAGGTTTGCTTTTTCAGTAACCAGGCCCTGCAGCAGGCCCTAGTAAAACAGCAACTAGGATTTTTCCCCCCCCCCATCTGAGTTATTGCTTATTTTTCTGGGTGCTTGTTTGTTTTTAACAAAAATTTGTGAGGGGAGCAAGATTATTTGTTCCTTGTTGAAAATGAACTCCAAAATGCTCCACTGCCAGAATATTATTTCTTTGCTTGTGCTTGTTTTCATGTTCCAGTTTCCCTTTGCATTGCAGTCGAAGCAATGACATTAGACTCTTACTCCATGGACTAGTTCTTAAAATAGGACTATCCTAAAATACAAAAAAAGAAGTTTTTCTTTCCCTTGAGTGAGAGCAGGAGAGGGATGTTCTGGTGATACCCCCCTTTCTCTATGCTGAAGGGTAAACCTTTACATTTTACACAGAATCTAATGTGAATTTCCACAACTTTCCTTAATGTTAGCAGAAAACAGAATCACTATTTTTTAATGTAACCATTCCTCTGAAAGAATGAAAACTAAAAGTTACAATGTGCTTCTGCATGAGAAGGTAGTAGAACTCTATGGAATTACAATAGCAACACTATAGAAGTAAAAAATTAAGCAAGACAGTTTAATTATTCTTGTGAAGCCCTTGCTACTCTAGAGTCATGTGCAAAACAACAAACAAACAAACATACAAGCAAACGAACTCACCAGCAGTAACAGGGAGTCATCCTTAGGGTCACAGCCCAAACTAAAATCATGACCATTTTATGTCTTCAAAAAAAGTGCCTCATCGACAACGTTGAGTCACCAGTATGTAATACCAGCCAGGCGTTTTTATTGCATTAAGCTCGAGGTGGAAATGAAATTCCTATGCTCTCCTATTATGGACCATGTCTCTGGTGGGTCTGCAGCATTTGAGTTCTATTGTCCAATTTGCATTCACTGTCAACTCAAACTTCCGTAATGGAAGGCTGGTGTGACAACATTGGGAACAACTTTTCCTTCATCTTTGGTTGCATTAATTCATAACTCTGTGTGGTGCAGCAGAGTGTTTCAGTCTGTTACCTGTTACATATCTGAGAACAGCAGCTAGTAAAGCTTGAATGAAAGAGGGAAGGTAATTAATTAACATAAAGACGTATAAGTATTTAGAGGCATCTATTTACTAAACAAGCATAGCTTTGGACCTACCAATGCAGGAGATGGTATAAATTCACCTTTGTTCCAGTATTCTCTTCCTTCTGCAAAATAAGGTAATTTCTGCACCAGCTGGCAACAGTTCTCATAGAACTTATTATTTTCTAAAATATATCATGCTAATCTCAATAGTTACAAGTACATCACTAGGTACTGCTTTAGATGTAAGTAGCTAGCCAGACACAAGGTCACATAAGTTATTTCAATTAGGAGAAGAAACTGGTGAGGGAAGCACATATCTCTGATGTTAAGATGTTTATATACAAGGAAGCAGAAAAATCTTGCCCTTCGTTAGAAATGAAGTACCACACAGTATGAAGTGAGAGCGCGCAGAGAGGCAACATTATGCACACTAGGACAAAGAAAATGTGCACCATGGCTTATCTCACGGTAACCTAGTTCATGTACCCATGTCCTCAGTGGCACCTTAAAACCAGTGGTATCTTTTACAAGTTAAAGTCAGTTACTTGAAATATATGCTGTATTAATGAGATTAAAAAGCTTATTTACACTTCAGTGCCATGATTATAAGAGCGCAGTAAACAAAATCTTTCCCCTTCCTCCTATGTAAAAACAGATTAATAGTTTGAAAAATAAAATTCGTGACATTTTCTTTCATCTCTTAAAAATATTAAAA
Source organism: Chionis minor (assembly GCA_013398295.1). Classification (NCBI taxonomy): domain Eukaryota; kingdom Metazoa; phylum Chordata; class Aves; order Charadriiformes; family Chionidae; genus Chionis; species Chionis minor. Next base: position 129,047 of record VZSF01002036.1, on the reverse strand, counting down.
GGGAAAGACAAAGCTAAATTTTTAATTTTAAGACTTTATAGTCTACTTTCCTACCATTCCTCAGCAGTTTTGCATTTCTTCCCAAAAAGCTTCTAAAAAATCAAGAAAAGGGTTTTCTCATGAGCTGTTTTGAATATTGTTTTTCTTTCAGAGCCTTCTATGAGCTTACAATACAAATTTCTAGTAATGTTTATAAAAACATTAAAAATTACATTTTAGAAATGAACAAGGTTTTGTCTTTTGAGTGTCCCACTTCAGAGAATGCTTGCATGGGAAGCAGGCCTTCTCTGTCATGCATGATGCCATCCCTAACTCTGCTGTGCTGACATGCTAAGCATTCCAGTTTGATCCCAGTGCAGAAAACAAACTGGAAATCACACACCTCAATACAGAACTGTGGGCTTCCTAACTGACATCATGTAGGAAGAAACAAGGGAAAAAAAAAAAAAATCTACCTCTTGCCAGTTTCTGTTGGAAAAAAAAATAAATCTGATTTCCAAAGCAGCATTTTAATGTAAAATTTGGCACCACTACTCACACTAAGGTCCCTCCTTACAGAGACTAAACTGTAGTATCGATCTGAAACCTCACCCTCGTGAAAAAATTACACTTAATTTATCTGTACTGTGACTTCAGACAAAATCTGACAATGGAAACCCCAACAACTGCTCGTCAGCATGGAACTTCTGTTGGTTTATTTAGTTTGACTGACTCTGGTACATTGCTGCTATGAATATAGTTGCTATGGAAGGAATGCTTTACTGCTGTCTTCTCTTCTAAAGGGGTCATGATTTTGCAATATCTCAAATAACACTGACGGCTTAACGTCTGCAAACAGTCCAACATTTAACATTTGCTATGCACAGTGAGGATCGCAGTTCATAATTTATTACTCAGAAATTACATAAAAATATTTTTATGATAAAATGCGAGGATATCTTAGATATTCATGAAAATAAACAATACGTAATAAATTAATTTTTACAATGTCCTTAGGTAATAAGAAAGTAATCAAAGGTGCATTTAGAGCTTTAACAAATTAAATGGAATTTCAGTACTTGAAAGTGGTATTTTGAATTAAGCCAACTCTATTGTTCTCCAAAGCAATGAAAATATTTTCACTTTCTATCCACCAGAACATCATTAAACTGCACTGAGTTGTTTTCCTCTCTCAAACTCAAACAAAAAAAGCCTCCAGAGCAGGAGCTTTCCATCTTACTTGTCATCGAGTTTCTTAATGCAGTATTTGGCTCTAGCAAAGATCAAACAAAAGCAATGGTTTAAAAACTGAGCCGGCTGTGGCCTAAAAGTTTATGAAAACACGATCCAGTAGAGACAACTAATGATAAGATTAAAAGTATTGGGTCCCTGTTATAATTTTCTCTACAAACTATATATATGCTTCAATCCCTTAATTAGCATCTTACTAGTTCTCAAATTACAGTCTCCAAGGGAGGACTGGTATGGGAATGGATGTTCTCCAATGGTTCAGGGATACCAAAATCCTGAGCAAAAACGTAGCATGACAGAAAGGCCAGAGGTGGTTCAAGGCACCAGTGGAAGGAGGATTGATGGCTACATTACGCTTTGTTTATGCTGGGTGGACATAGCTGTTTAGAATACAGTCTCCAAGCCAATGCTAGGAGGTCAGTTTGCACCCTTGCAAACAGCATTTTAATTTATGAAATTCTTTGCTATCTAAATGCCAAAAAGTGAGTGCTGATCCCCATTTTTTTTTGAATGAAATGACACATCTCATTCAGGAGCTAGTAATACCTCACTGGCAACAAACAAAATTCAACTGAATTGAATATGTTATCATTTCCCTTGTGCTTCATACCAGTCAGTCCTCAAAATTATGGATGTTATTTTTGCTTGCACCCTTCTGTTGGTTACAAAAAGGAGTTTCACAACATTTAGAGCTTGTCAAGAGTCTTTTATGCTTCCTAAACAATAAATAAGAGCAGGTCTTTAAGAACTGCCAGTTAATACCAAGGGGGACAAAGAATTAACTCTTTGCAACCAATAAACTTGGAATTTTACAATTAGTATTTGAAAATGAGCCAAAAAGGTCACATTCCTCCTGTAGTAATTTCTCAGGCTGGAATAGAAAGCATCATACACAAGCAATTTGATCAGCATAGCCCTGGCAAGTGTTCCTGGTTCTCTTAAAATTCATCCTTTTGTGTCTTAATCTGCAGTAAAAAGGGCAGTCTGTCCTGCTGGCACACATACTTTCCATGATTTTTAAAAAGAACTTTTTCACAGCTGACTTGACGTTTGCATTCCACATGCCAGCAATGTCTTCACTAAGCGTGTGAGTGGAGTAACAATACGTATACAATGCAGTATGTCACTTAGTAATATATCATGGTGTAAAAGAAGATTAATGACATCATCCAGGTAAGGGACAGGATTTGCCTAATATGAGAAATGCAATCATTTAAAAACACAGAAAGAAGAAGAGTGGTGATGGAATCTGGGCAGGAGGCATGTAAAGGACAAGAAGCCCATTACAGATGTCCCTATTTAGGAATATCTGGCACTGATTTGGACTTCTAACTATAAGGGAGAAAAACAGTAGCAGAAAACTGGTGACTTGTCAGACACATGCTGCAGACTATGACTGATGTCTTTCTATTCTTCATCAAACGAAAAACAGAACAGTATTGATCACTTCATAAACAAATTAGAAGTAATAATGTAATAACTGACAGTTTGTCCCATAGTAAGACTATCCTTACAATTATTAATTTTTTTTAATTACCATATAACCTAGGAGTGTTAGTCACAGAGCAGCATTTCATTGTGATAGGGGTTGCACAAACACAGAACAAAAAGATAATCCCTGATTAAATGCCCTTCAGTCTAAGGACTAAACAAAAGGCAATGGAAAGGTATGGACTTAAGGAGAATTATGACATGACAATGTTCATCATTGGTATCACTGGTATCAGTTGATCCGTTGATTTAGTGACCCAAATAGCTACTTTTTGCAGGATTCTTTGCAAAGGAAAGTTGTAAAGCAGATTTTTAGTCTTTGAGACAGCTGTAACAAGGGACAGGGTAACAGTATATTTGAAAATGTATCAAGTAGAGGGTGGACGCTGAGAGTATTGGGGTATTTTTGACAATACAGAACCAAACAGGCAAAGCACGCAAGTGGCAAGTGGAGTAGTTTAGATTAGGAAAGGAACAGGAAAAAAACAAAGAATGGTCTGGATACTACTGTGAATACAGGTTAGACCAGCGCGCTCATTATTTCCATTGGTATCGTCTATGTTTATTACTGAATAAACTGTGATTCACATTTCTCAACCACCATCAAACTATAGTAAAAGCCTTATGCTTAAATTAAAAATGTTTGCCGTATAGTGCCACTGAATCCATCAGCATAAACCCAAAAATGAACTGTACCTGGCCAGACAGTGCAGACTCAGCTACCCAGAAACAAAGAAACAAAAGTAGTGAGTGCCATGTAAGCCTAGCAAATGGAACACCATCACATCACCCTGCCTGGAACATACTTTCCAATGTAAAGGTACACTTGCAAATAAAAACCCTCCAAAAACTCGGGTAAATATTCAGTTCCAGCTAAAAAGCTGCTGGTATTAAGTATTTTATTAAAAATGGGGGGCAGGGAGATAAACTAAACTAATAATAGAACTTGAAATAGATTTTCTAGCATCCTAAAAAGAGATTCATCCCCTTCACTTTGCCATCATAGCCTGCTTCAGGATGGCCATTTGCTTATGGAATTCAGTTACTATTTATGACATGACACCACCTGAAATGTAAAATCATGGTCAAAGTACAATAAAGCCCATTGAAATCCTAGTTTGTATATAGCTATGCAGTCTTCAGTTGAAGAATTTTCTCTTTCTCTCTCTCATACACATACATTTTGCCTTCAGCTGCATCTAGAATAAGTACATTTTCCAGGGCTATTTGACTCATAACTTAGCCAGGCTACACTAACTGATAGCACTTATTTTCTTGGAAAGCGTGTTTTCTGGGCACTGAAGAGCACAATTTTGCTGAGTGCAGGGCCCAGCATTGGGGGGAAAAAAAAATCAAAATTTGCCACTTATTAAACTAAATGTCCTTGATGCTTTGTGCTGACAAAAATACTCTCCCCTTGACCCCCCAAGTCCATTAACTTTAGGAGAGCAGTTCTGCAGTTGCTGGTCTCCTATGGTGCCCTTTTCACAGCAACATGATAAGCTCTCAATATACAGTGAGTTGTTCTTTGTAGCATAATGTAGGATATATGGTAGCTTCTTACCTTCCTCCCCCTCTGGGATTCCCAGGATTTGTATACTATGTGTCTTCCTTATCTGTTTTTCTAAGAGTTCCACCTAGAATTCAAGAATTTATGAATTTATTATCTCTCCCAGGCTTAGTCAATAGATAAGAATTGCACTTTAACTTCCCTTCACAGTTTTTTTTATTGTCAAGACAGTTCGAGTTACTTGTTGCCCCAGGCTGTCTGTTAATTTGTTCATTCTTCCAGTGTTGGCACGCTTTACTTATCCATGGGCATAAAGCATACAGAGTTCCCAGTAACAGGAAGCTTTTTAATTTAATCTGCAGAGAATCTGAATTAAGGCAGGCAACAGAGCCATAGCTTTACAGGAAACATAGCCACACTGCCTGCATGGCTGGACTACTTTGAAGAAGACTTTCAAATTCTTGTTCTGGTCTGTTCTAGTATTAATACAAACACCAATATCGATTTTTGGGAGATGCTCTTTTCATTCTTTCCCAATCAAGAACAGAAAGTAGATTCTCCTATATAAAGAACTACTACTATGGTTTTCACTAGCAACAATCTAGAAATATCAGGTATGATACTGAGGTGAAGCAGTCTCTTCACAACATTTTTTCGTGAATGATTCCTCTTTAGAGTTGGGATGCCCATCTTTGCAAATCTCTCAATTCCTTCACGTACTTTCTCCCTTTAAACTCTTCCCTTTCTTCTGATGAATATTTCTGTGAAATCCTGTCAGCTCTTTTGGGTCATATGTACAAATGATCTGGATTGTCCCATTACATATTGTGTTAGTTTTTCATAATTACAAACACTACAAGCATACAAGCATATGAGAGACTACTTAGGCAGCATGTCACAGTGTCACGTCTCCCTTTCTGGTCAAGATCCAGAATATATGATTGTATTCTGCTATTTGACATCAATTTGTCTGAAACCACTTGCCTCCAGTTTTCACACTTCTCAAGTTAGGACATATCTAACCATAATTTAACCAACCCACTCAAGGAAAGCCACATTAAAATGCTCCTTAGATTAATCTGTACAGACTATTTTCCATATATTCCTTAAATATGACAGTAGGATTGAATTTAAAATGTCAACACATTTCACGTTAATGAAGGCTAAAAAAAGCTTATTTTAGTATATTTTGATTTGGCGGAACTGAAACTGATTGAGAAATTAGAAAAGCATTGATGAAAAAACAAGCTTCAGCGTGGGTACTTCTTGGGAAAAATCTTCATCAGAGTGCTTGCAGCACTGCCCAGCACTGAAGGGCTCTCAGCAGTGGGGATGAATGAATGAAACCTTCCTCTGCACCACCAGCAACACTGACTTGTATCTGTCACTGCTCCCCTCTCTCCCCTTCCTTTCCTCCTTCTTCTCTTGGCTAAATCCCATGGGCAGGGCAGTTGTGGTACTTTCTGAGCTTCTGCCTAGAGCTTCTGCTACAGAAGCCTTCACTGTGCTGTAAAAGCCAGGACAGGTCCAGGTGTAATTCTGGTTCTTTGTTGATATCCTATTATTCTCGCAAATACATTTCCCAGTTTACTTGTAAATTTACATAACTGTGAAGAGCATGAATGTCTTGCATATATGAGCAGGGAACAGGATACCCTTGGGTAAATCTGGCAAAGAAATACATTAATGTTTGTAAAAAAACATTACAGTTGTGCAATACCTGATTATATGACAGAGTTGTTCACTGCTAACGAGCAAGTAGCCATGGCCCAGAACAGCTACAAGAAGGAGATAAAGTACTGGAGTCCCACATAAAGAGGGCAGGCTGTGTTCCCTTTACACATCAGGACTCTGTCTTGATAAACATATGGCTGTATAGAGCAGAAAAACGTAAACTGGCCCACCCTTAGCTAGTGCTAGATGACTTAAAAGAGTGTCTGCCCCACACACAATTCTCTTTTCAGAATAAGAGGCTTTAGGACAGAGTAATAATTAGTGCCCTCTACTGTCCAAAAGGTCCAGCCTACAACAACAGCTAGGCTTTCATGGTTTCATGTAGGCAACCGCGGAACCGGCTCAGAAGAGGAGAGCAGAGCCTTCTTTAGATTAACTCTTAGGGAAAGGAGGTCCCAGCCTTTCGCCCTGCAAGCAACTGGGACAGCCTCATGACTAATCACCGACTCTGGATTGCTTACAACCCCAGAAAAGATAATAAAAAGCTATTAGAAAAAGGGAAACAGTACAAGACATGAAATGCAGGTCTACCAGGCTATACTATACCTGGCAATTTTGAGGACACCAACATAGCTGTGCCCTTGTGCATCGTAGTTGAGTGTGGACACCTGCATCAGCTCAAAGTGACAGCAATCAAACAGTGAGAGTGTTAACTGTGAAATCTCCTCTCTGATACTTTCCAACACTCCATGTATGAGTGGATCTAGCTTTTAACATAGTTGTGATGCCTCAGCCCCCACCTTGTCCTTTTGGTGGCTCATCCCTAATGAGTTCTTATTATATCTCAGTGCACAGAAGTATCCTGCCCAGACATTGTATTGCTAAATTCTCTGGGCTTTCAGACAACCTGCGATGAAAGATAATTCAAGGAAGAAGAGTTATTTTAATGTTTGGAATCCCATATATTTAACAGCATTTCACCATGTGTTACCACTCATCTGACACTGAGTTCTCTGTGAACTCAACAAAAGAGGAAAATAGGCAGAAGAGAGAAAAGAAAGAAGCAGGGTTTCTCCTACTTGTGCACATGGTAGCAGGAGGCTTCAGTCAGGCTGAAAAGACAATGGCCTAAAGGAGAAGACGTGGCTGACTACCAAAGACTGTTGTATACACGACACAGGCTTTGTACCCTTATTTCAGATGACAAGTAGAGTGAACACTCACAAAGACTAGCAGTTTAGGAGAGGCAAAAAAGGCTGCATATTAGAGGATCAAACATTTGACAGCCACTCATATTGCAGGGTCACGCAGTCCAGCACACGCAACCTAGCTGATGACTGGTGGCTACAGATATAGTTGGTTTCAGTCTCCTCAAAACACACTTGAGTAAATACAAACAAATGAAAGGGATATTTGATTTGAGTACCTAAGGTAACAAGCTCCTGCTCCACACAAAAGCAGTGCAGATTTGATATGCGGGGAATGAATCGTGACAGCTCTGACACTCAGATGGTGCCCCTCTGAGTGACGTCACCTGCTTGGCCGGTCCCTGCTCTCCACAGTGTATATTAGTTTTCCTCCTTGTCTCAAGCTGTCACTTTAGGTTCATTTCACTGCAGTTGCCAAGCTATTGTAACGGGGAAAAAGGAAAGAGAAACTATCACAGTGAAGTCAGCATGACAGTCTAAGTCCAGTAATCAAAGTAAATTAAAGGAGATTTTATTTTTAAATCACCTCCTCCACTTTCCTTTCAAGAAAGCATGAAAAAAAAGAACTTGTAACTTTCAAGCCATTTGAAACAGGCTGTCTTACATACATAAGTCTTAGCATTTTGAGCAATATATTAATACTTATTACTACTGAAAACCCACTTAGTCTTAGTCTGGCAAGGTCTACTCTTTTTTTAATTTTTAATATATTTTTAACATAAAGGGGACAAATACCTCCAGTGGGAGTGTGGAGAACTCTGCCAGCTTCAGTCCCATTTGCTTGGAGCCTTCTTCCACCAACTCAAGGGCCAGAAGTGACGTGACACTGTGCCCCCTCACACGGAACCCCAGCCTGGCTTTGTAATTCCCAAGACCAAACCTGAGCTGGCCACAGCAGTAATTATGGTAGTATCACCCATAACCCGGGTGGCCGCACTCAGAGGGTTGTGGTTAATGGGTCAATGTCCACATGGCAGCCAGTGATGAGTGGTGTCCCGCAAGGGTCAGTACTGGGACCAGTCCTATTTAACATCTTTGTTGGAGACATGGACAGTGGGATAGAGTGCACCCTCAGCAAGTTTGCCGATGACACCAAGCTCGGTGGCACGGTTGACACACTGGAGGGAAGGGATGCCATCCAGAGGGACCTGGACAGGCTTGAGAGGTGGGCTAATGCAAATGGCATGAAGTTCAACCAAGCCAAGTGCAGAGTCCTACACCTGGGACGTGGCAATCCCAGGCATAAATACAGGCTGGGCAGAGAATGGCTGGAGAGCAGCCCTGAGGAGAAGGACTTGGGAGTGCTCATGGATGAGAAGCTCAACATGAGCCGGCAGTGCGCGCTGGCAGCCCAGAAAGCCAACCGTATCCTGGGTTGCATCAAAAGAAGCGTGGCCAGCAGGGCACGGGAGGTGATTCTCCCCCTCTACTCTGCGCTTGTGAGACCCCACCTGGAGTACTGTGTCCAGCTCTGGAGTCCTCAACATAGAAAGGACATGGAACTGTTGGAACAGGTCCAGCGAAGGGCCACTAAGATGATTAGAGGGATGGAGCACCTCTCCTATGAGGACAGGCTGAGAGAGCTGGGGCTGTTCAGCCTGGAGAAGAGAAGGCTCCGGGGAGACCTGATAGCAGCCTTTCAGTATCTGAAGGGAGCCTACAGGAGAGCTGGAGAGGGACTCTTTGTCAGGAAGTCTAGTGATAGGACAAGGGGTAATGGTTTTAAATTGGAAGAGGGGAGATTTAGATTAGATATTAGGAAGAAGTTCTTTACTGTGAGGGTGGTGAGGCACTGGAACAGGTTACCCAGGGAAGTTGTGGAGGCCCCATCCCTGGAAGTGTTTAAGGCCAGGCTGGATGGGGCTTTGAGCAGCCTGCTGTAGTCAGAGGTGTCCCTGCCCATGGCAGGGGGGTTGGAACTTGATGATCTTTAAGGTCCCTTCCAACTCTAACCATTCTATGATTCTATGATTCTATGATAACAGTACAACTCAGAGGAGCCGGTTCTGCAATGCAAGAAGTTACTCAGCTTTCAAAAAGCCACCGAATACAGCAATGCTGTAGCCCTGCCACAGACTCTCACAGTGTGGTGCAGGGACAGCAGTGGGATGTGTGAATTGAGCCACACGTACAGATTTCTTAACATTCAAGGTACAGCTGCTTCATAGGTGCCAACCAAACACTATGAAGAAACATATACAAGGCAGAAAAGGCAGTCAAATGTGTTTTAAAATGGTGACATTCAGCAGTTTATATAAAAGGGAAAGAAGACTGGCATCAGCAATATACGTAAATACTCACAAAGACCTGCACAAATCTTATGCAACAGCATCAGTGCTCCTAATTTGTACATACACATTTCCACTAATTATTTTTTGTATTATCTTTAAGACAACATTATTCAATATTTTTCAGTGAATTTCACGCAATCTCCTGATATCTCACCAATAAGCAGCTATTCAACTGATAGTCCTGAACTGTCCGTTCCCAGCATCCTGTTCTGCATGTAGGCATCTGTGTATCCACATCTTTAGAGTGTACATTTCTGAGGAATAGGTACAGCTCTCCTGCTGAACCTGAGGCCTCATGTAGTCAAAACAGGTAATAAACATGCCTGGATTATCACTGTTTTAGGCATGATGTGTGACAACATATCTGAAACAGAGTATAAAGCAAATAAACACATGCCTGTTGCATTAACAAGTAGCAAGTTGGCCACTTTTGAAGGAAATGGATGACAAACTGGAAAAATATACTTGTATCCTCCTATGAATATTAAACGTGGCTTTTTCCTGTTCACTTTTCTTACTGCTTAACCTGAATGAACTGAGTTCAATCAAAGGAAGCTGCAAAGGGTTTGTTAAAGAACTGGGCAGGAAAGATGAAAGAATGGCCCAGATAAGGAACATTCCTGAAAACACTGGCATGGAGTTTATAGCTAGAAAGACAGACTCCTTGTGTCTAAGCCTGAGAAGAGGAAGATCAGAAAACACTGATCTGTTAAAAGATCCTGTCCTACAGACTGGAAAGGATTTGGGGGTGAAGTAGAAAAGGCTGTCCAGAGTGAGAAAAAGCTGTCAGTCTGGAAAATTCAGAAGCAGTGAGAACAGCCTGTAAAGCAAAGCAAGTTTTTCCTCCTGGCTCAGATGTGAAGAACAAGGTAGTGCTGAATGACCTGTGGATAAATAGGGAAACTTTGGTATGTGGATGTGGGTGTAGACCCCCTGCTTTTTACTTTGGTATGCTGAAAAGTTGCTTGGGGGTCATTTTAATGAGAGCTACTGTTCCAGGCTTCAAAAGATAAAGGAGGACCCATGCCTGGACCTGCAAGAGTAGTCACTGGTTGGTACTCACAGGACTACAACCCAGGGCCTGACCTGAGAGCTGGTGGATTAAGGGATTCCACGCCCAGGGAAGTAATGACCTGAGACTGACCAAGGGGGAGAGAGAAGAGAGACGTTCTGTATTTGGTAGATCTCAAGATGTGGCAGCAAGCTGTTAAAGAATACAGAAAGGCATGGACTGAAAATAACATTCAAAACCATGTTTCTGGAAAACGTACTACTGTTCTCAGTTTCTTTTGAGAAAAAAAAAAATTAAATTTACAAGATATTCTGAGCACTGAGGATGGATGTACTGTTTGTGTCCCAACCATTGATATTGTATTGACTTTTTCACTTCTGTCCTCAGTGGTATATTTGGGCAGAAGTCTTTACGTACTCACAAGTAATTATTGGAGAGGATAAAAATAACATGATCGGGAAATATGGACAGTATGATGTCCATATTGTATGTATTATTACAAGAGTAAATCTAAAAATCTTTTTTTCTATACTGCAGTTAGTAGGCTGCTCAATTAGAAGCTGTGTCAGATTGCTTAGCATTGATTGCAAATAGCTTGCCAATTTTACTGATATGAAACACTAAAGCAAATGCCATTCACCAGTGGTCCAATAGGCAAACTGGCCTCATGGCAGCCATGTGAACAGACTCTTGCACTTACACTGAGTCAAAAACTGGCCAAATCTGAGGAAGCTAGGTTCAGCAAAGTACACGCAACTTCTCAGGTATTTGTTTGACTTAATCCTTGTGCCTCCTTTTATTTATGGTATATGCAGAGATGCTTGTGGCCACAGCCTCATTTGAGCAACTGTAAGCCCAATGTAAAAGAAGCTTAAAATGAGCGTAAATGTGAAGAAGTCTGCTCATAGCTGACTGAATGAATAAAGGATATTTATTGGGCTAGCACCCGTATGCACAAGGATCTGGACACAGACAGATTCATTCTCACTTTTTAGAGGAAACTAGAAAGGAAAATTCATGTCATGAATTAAGTAACCTATCATGCTGTACTAACAGATGTAGAGACAGTTTATGGTCACAGAGAATAGTTTTCAGCTGAACCAAGGGTTTTATGGCAAATCAATACAAAATAGTTTTATAAGCTGATTGAAAAATCCTTCCAATTTACAAATTAAAGTCAAACAAGTGATTTCATAAACACTTGATAACCAGGAAGTAGTTTACTCACACCTATATGATTTGATCAACTCTGCACTCACAATACACTGAACGTCTTTGCTACCCTCTGATGAGCCCTTGAATCAGCTTGAGTTTTGAGGTGGATTTATTGGCTCATCGTTGAAGTCAGCATCCCAAAAAGCACCAGGAGGGTGATGAGAGCCCTAGAAAGGGCAGGTTCCCCAGTCTAAGACATGAGAAGGCCAGGAGTCAACCCTACTGCCTAGGAGAGACTAAAAGCAATCTCCTCCCCATAGAGGGAGTATCCTAGTGTGTATGCCATAGCCTTGTGATATGTGGCCTCTCCTCCAGGCATGGGCTCAGGCCAGGAACTTTTCAGCCGCAAACTCTAGAGTCGCCTTTGGGCAGGAAAATCTCCTTTTTGTCAGGCTCTAAGGACTTCCTGGATGTTCACTCCCCGCCTTTCTCAGCAGTCTTCCCTGTTGATCAAGCCCTGCGTGCTGGGTTTTCCTCCCAGCTTATCCCCTCATTACAAAAGTCTCTTCCCCCAGGAAGAGCAAGCTGCCCTCCAGGGAGGTGCACCCGCTCCCTCGCCAGGAAATCCCCTGCCCCCCGCAGCAGCCAGGACAGGACAGAGGTGGTGGCTTCCTCACTGCTGCACAGCTGTTCTCTTTCATAAGGATCAAAATGTACTGACATACGGCAGACAAAAAGGATGTCAACCGCTCCATAGTTCTAAAAAATGTCATCTTTAATGGTTATAAGACTAATGATTATTGCCCTGAAGCCAAGAAAGGAGAAATCTAAGACCAAATTGTAATCAGAAGTGATTACACTGAAATCAGTGGAGATATTCATGACCAGAGGAGGAACCTTCTCTCCTTTCATAGGAGTAAGAAGGATTTCAGAAAAATTTAATTTAAGAAAAGCAGATTCTTGCATTGCTTTTTCTTTGCCTATCTCAGGTCTGCTGTATAAGATGGTACCTTCTTTTCTACATTATTTGTACTCTGATTATGGTTACATATTCATTCTTTATGCTGTACATAATTATGTATATTAAGCTTTTCAATTACAATCAGACATTGTATCCACTTCTAAGGCAAATGTCCTGATTCTTTTATATTAGCATATTTGTCCAGGTTTACTTGGGAAAATGACCTGAATTTGTCCACTTGGCATTTTAATGGTTAAATAGGATGATCTTTAGAATACTTTTTCTGAAACTTCCCTGGCTGAAGTATTTATTGCTATAAATACTTAGGAAAAGTACATCTCCTGGGAAGCAGAGCATTTGTTGCACTCAGAAAATCCATAGTTATGGGAATTGTATAAAACCCCATGGAAGGGGGAGAGTGCAAATTAGAGCGCACCTGTATGTCTAGCTCTCATACAAGCTTTATTCTAAAATGCTTTCCATTATTTATTTCACACATCTAGAGCCAAACACACTGATCCAGTTGCAAAACCAGGCACAAATCCACTGAAGTAAATGACTGTGGATCCACTTACAACAACAGCGAATTTGGCCCTTACGCATACAGCTTTATTTCTCCTCTAAGCTAAAAATATCTTTATATTTCAAGCCTACCTTTTATTTGAGTTTACGTCCCTTAGGACCAACGCACAGCAAAGCAGCGAACAGGCTGGAGGGGCTTTAGTGAACAGAGAACTCACAAAATGTGATCACAATGTGCTTTACAGCATGAGTAAATCCCAAGGCATCTCCCACATACAATTCCTAAACACTGAGAAGAGTTAAAGCTGTCTGTCTAATCTATGGAGATGTGAGTTTTGAGCACTGATAAATTGGGGCTGCCAAGAATAAACTCACTTTAAAATGCCAGCCATGTTTTTCAGAGAAACAAAAAAATGATGAGAATACCTTTTTCTAAATTTCATACACAGTAATTACTATGTATCCATTCTTGCTCCCTGCGAACCCAAATTGCTTGGAATAAGTTGTCAAAGTAAATTGGCTATTCTTTCAACATTGGTAAATTATTCTTCTATTGTGGACTCCTAGCTTGATAATATAAGATACGATAATTTTCATTTATTTAGTGTCTTTGATAATTTTGGAACAAACTACCAAGCCATTTCTTTTAGAAACATATTAGGTAATTATTATCATAAGCAGAATTAGTCTAGTTAGATTTGAGAAGAAAGAGTTGATGGTCATATGACGGAGGTCATGAGGAAAGAAACTATGAAATAAGATTACTGGGATCTGAAAAATATCTCATAGTCATAATACACATAGCCCATATAAAAACTTGATTGCATTCTCACTTCTCTGTAAAACAGCAGTATTTTCTCTGAAACCAGTGTCATTACACTAGTGGAAAGAAATCAGAATTACCCTAACAGGATGGTACTACTGAGAGGACAAGGTCTCCTTCTGTTGGCCTGTCATGAGCTGCTTATTCTTCTTGGCTCAGGTGTTTCTGGATTTGCCAGAGCTCTTAGTGTCCACCTTCACAACCCAAGCCCCTGTGCATGGGAACCCCTTGTAGTCCTCTGATCTATGCCTCACCCTCCAAACTCATGCAAGCACCGAACACCCACATCATTCCAGTGGAGCCTATTCACAGTTTTCTATATTGATATATAATTCCTGAGTCTTTAGGAATTACCTTCACAGAAAAGATAACATGGCCCTAAATGTGCAGTAAAGACTGGACAAATCTCTATTATTATCAGCTTTCCCACACCACACTCACAGTTCTCTCCAGCGTGACCAAACTTTCCGCCTTTCTACAGAGGAGATTCCTGGCCTATGGAGCATCCCCTGTAGTATCTAGAAATAGTAGCAAACAGAAAGCAGTTACTAAAACTGTAAAGCAGACTGACAAACACCAGAGGGGTAAAAGAGGGAACAAAACAAAAAAGAAAAATAAGAAGGGGTGAAGGAAAGGAAAGGAAAGGAAAGGAAAGGAAAGGAAAGGAAAGGAAAGGAAAGGAAAGGAAAGGAAAGGAAAGGAAAGGAAAGGAAAGGAAAGGAAAGGAAAGGAAAGGAAAGGAAAGGAAAGGAAAGGAAAGGAAAGGAAAGGAAAGGAAAGGAAAGGAAAGGAAAGGAAAGGAAAGGAAAGGAAAGGAAAGGAAAGGAAAGGAAAGGAAAGGAAAGGAAAGGAAAGGAAAGGAAAGGAAAGGAAAGGAAAGGAAAAGGAAAGGAAAACTTAGCAACATAAATAATCAAAAAGACCCTTCACGTCCTTGAAGGGAATATAATTATTTTTAAAAAAAGAAAAGCTCTTAACAGTGCAGCTGCTCCCCATATGCATCTTGTGTTCAGGTCAGTGAGCCCTTCCTCTGTGAAATAGCTCAGCTTCAGGCCCTAAATATGTTGGAAGCAAATCAATGTGATGCTTGTGCAATGTATAAGAGAGATCACTGCTCTGTATTGGGCAAGAATTTAGATTAAACAGACAGAATGACTTTAGCAAAGATTACCTCATACCTTCAGAGTAACCTGAAAGGATTTGTTATTTCAGGTAGATGTGCCAATATTATGGAGAGGCTTGTGCCTCTCTGGGTCAGGGTTCTACCACGATGCCACACTCACAGCTCTGGTCAAAAGAGCTCTTCAGTTTGCTCCAGCACACCATGGCACTCCAGGGAGTGTCCAAGAGTACACACAGTACTATATATATCCAGCAGCGTATATGTCCCCAGTCCCATGTATGTACTAATCGAGAACATTTCTTATACTGCCTTAACACTGCAGGTGCACACAATCAGGTAGGAAATGCACTTGCACCTGATTTTCCTGCCTGGGAATGACTTACGAGGCATATTTTCTTCTGCCAGTGGCTTCAGGTGAAATTTTTACTAAAATACATCAACATAACACTTGAATGAATTTGGTAGCAAAGACTACTCAGTTAACTGCGAGAGTTCAGCAATCACAAAAGAAATATTTGCTGAAATCAAAAAAAGAACAGGGAGAGGAGTTCTGGTAACAGGAGAGGTGGTTGAGGATTTAAAAACATGGTACTCTGCTGAAGAAGGAGAAACCAAGTAACCGCTTCACTACTCATGATCTTGCAGAAGCAATAGAGATTGTGGCCTTGAAATACAAGCATGTCAATATTCTGGCAAAATAATTTTTGCTCTAAGACTAAAACATGGTCTCTAAATGTATGCGCAGGGCAGCATACACATGGTATATACAGCCACACAGATCTTTCTGTGGCCTTTGTTAGGTTTCTAATAATGATACTGAGGCCTGTTCTTTGCTTGTAAAAGAAGAATATCATCCACTTAAATCCCGTAATACATCAAAAACAAATAAACCCTCCATTTTGGCTCGTTCCCTTGGATAAAGATTAAAAAGGTATACAAACGTTTTTCTCTGTAAAACCAAAGTAAAAATGAAGCAAAATTACTATGAAGCTGGTAAAAAACAGAATGAAATTTTTAATACATGTCTTTGCTATTATTTTTTTTTGTCAAAATAGTGGTCCTAAATCTGAAAGTGAATCCAGACACTTTCTGAGAGAGTTTTGAAGAAAGAGTGGGCTGATGTAAATCTCTTCCTGTATTCCCCAAACAAGGCCATTGCAACATTTTTCTTAACCTAGGAACCAGAGCAGGTTTAACTGATGGTTAAAATAATAACTCCACATAACTTTGCTGAAAGTAAGCACAAAGAGTGCAATTTTGAAAGTGAAGGGCGTGCGAGAAACACTGTTCAGCTGAAGCCAATAACAAAACTTGCTTTGACTTCGGGCGAGCCGGACCTCAACAGAAACGGTTAAGTGAGGAGCTGATCTATGAATTATTTTGTTCAGCCAAGAGAGAAATAACAGCCCGGGCACTGCTTTCGCTCCCCTCGTGGCCCCCTGGCTGGCCCCAGGCACCCGGGGGAAGGCAGGCCTCTGTGCCGCGCCGCAGGACGGAGCGGCCTCGTGCCGGCTCCCCAGGCCCCTCGGGAGGGAAGGCCCTGGGACAGCAGGATGCCCATCTGGTGACGAAAGGCAGCAGCCCCATATTCTTAACGATGTGAAGGGCAAAACCATGGCGGGCCAAGGCAGCCCTCTGGCCCCGGTGCCCAGGCTCCTGGGCCGCAAGGCGACGGTGAGGCCCTGGAAGAGGCTGGGGCTGTGCGTCCCCCGGCGTGGGGCGGGAGGCGCAGGCACGGCCTCCCCTGCCAACCCTGTGACAAACACAATTAAATGCCTTGTCAGGTCTTTCTGCCTCAAAGGGAATAACCATCCTGATTACAAACAAACACTTCAGCATTCCCCTTTACTCCCTCATTTGATCTTAGTAGGAATGACTCTGATAAAACTGATGCACGGTATCACTTTTGATAAAATACATACTGCCTGTGGAATAATGCTGTCCTGGCTGAGGCTCACTCTTGAAAGCCCTTATCCTTTTGTATTTTCCAGCTTTTCAAAACTTTTTTTTTTTTTCTATTTGTCAGTTCAATTGTGTTAGAAGCTTATCCAGACGCCTCTATACTTGGAATAGAAAAAAAAAAAATTACTTTGTTAAGATGTTAGGCAGCACTGAATGTAGTTATCATTATTGTGGCCTTTATATCTACATTACAATTTTGTCACAAGCTCAATGTAATATCTAGAAATTCCCTTAAAATAAAAACTAGTGAGTGTGTTATGAAATTACAGCCAGGACAGATGGCCAGATCCTGTCATTGGAAATAAAAGTAATGTTATAAGTGTATAACTCCATTGGGGAAATTGAGTACCATAATAAAGTAGACTTCCACTTTCTGCAATGAAATTCAATGACTGTTGAGGAGTTTAGGGTTTAGAAAATTGAAAAATGAAACCTTTGGTTTTCCGCTGCTGTTTGATGATGTGTAGCAAGTCCCTTTATGGACTGAGGCTAACATCCAAATAGTAACAAGCTTGCAGTGAATAGAGCCCACAGAGGATCAGCTACTAAATCTTGCAATAAAAGCTGTGTGATTTACAGTAAATTCCAGAGGGCTGACAGCACCACAGCTGAGGGCATAAACACTTCTTTCATGGCTGAAGCTTCAGTCAGCTCTGTCTGCTGTGAAGTACAATCGAGCAGTGAGGCATGCTGCTTACCAGCAATGACTTTGATAAATAACTAGGAAGTCCCACTGTTGGCTTAAAACTAGAAGTTGTTCAGTTGCAATTCTGCATTTGTCCTGCTTTAATGGGTATGGAAGTGGCTTTAGCTGTAATCTGTCAGTGATTGATTAGGCCTTCCTGGATCCCTTCCCCACTCCACTCCCAGCTCCCTGCTCTCCACGGTTAAAACAAAATTGGTACATATCTGACTGCCCTCTTATGAGGAAAGTAAACACTCTTAATTCTGCTGAAGTGAGTGCAAGTTAAATGTCTACAACTGATAAATTGTTGACAGACAACACGTCTTAACAACGGGGTACCTAAATGTGCAGGTACTCGTGCAACTTCCGCTCACCATTCGGTTATGCCAGGGTTTAAAAGCCTGATCAGCGTAATTAATGCCTTTTATGCGTAGGTACAAGAGCCACGGCTGGAGCGGAGCCTCGGTTTCCTAACCACAGAAGTACAGAGTTCCTAGGCCTAACGTGGGATCATTCATTAACATGCTGTGTAAATTGGACATAATGTTAAACACATGCACGAATGCCACAAAGCTAGTCAGAAAAGGAGCGTAGCAATACTAGAGGAGGCTTCAATAAGGGCTGAAATATCTGGTCCTTATTTTATATTCAGATGTGTCTGGTAAAATGCAATATATAAACGATCTGCTCTGACTTGGCAAGGTAGTGGAGTATTTTGCTTGTAGTAAAGATTCAGATACGTTCTTTTATTTTCAGTTGGAAAGGACAAAAAAAACCCCAAACCAAAGTAATACTACATCCAGGAAAAGCTATTGGTAATAGAAAGGCAGTATGAGAAAGTCTCTTTACCTGATATCAATATAAACCACGTGAAAACTCAAACTGTACTATCTGATTTACATAAAAACTTCACTGGACGGTGGACACGATTCTCCATGCATATAGATAAAACATTATTGTGAGATTGTGTAAGCATAGACCTGACAAGGAGCAGAGTAGCTCTTGTATTCTATATGCTGCTTTTCTATAGTTTTATAACTGAATTACCACAAGCAAACCAGGCTATATAATATGACACAGCATTGTTCTATGATACTTAAGAACTATAAAGGCAAATATTGTGTGTGAATAGCCTTAAATTAGAGCAAACTTGATTCTGCATTCTTGATTCTGCCTCAACCGTCTCTACAATTACTTGGAGCAACGAAAAAGGATTGTATGGACTCACCCTTCCTCTACAGCAGAATATGTTGCTTTTAATAGAAAGAGTGTATCGAATCCGCACTCTCCCGTTACTTCAGATTTTCCTACCATCAGAGTTATTGAAAATTTTATTTATTTGAGCTTTTTAAAAATCCATTTGGTTACTTGTATAGGCCACCGTGTTTATTTTCCAAAGGTCTGTGTAGGGGAGGGCCCTCAGTTCTTGACACAGAGGCATCAGTGCTCATGCAAAGTGAACAGAGACATTTTTCTGGTTTACAGTTTGCTCAACACGGAAAAAGAGCAGTGACTGGGGAGAAGGTGTTCTCAGTCTGTAATTTTTTGGGGGTATTTTGCTGTGTTCACTCGTAATGTATGCTGAGTATATTTCTTAAGTTTTCATTGATTCAACCACAAGACTATCAAATAAAGTAATGTCACCAAAAGAAGACACCTTCTAGCAGTATGGTATGACTTGATTTTAACAAAGTCATTTTGAATCCTTTTTTAAAAAGCGATTAAGTATGATTTTTCATTTCTGAAACCGTCCACTTCTCATTGCCTGACCTACATGCATTGAATTGTTCCAAAAGCATTATAAGGGCAATTATTGTTGCCTTGAACTTCTCTTGCCGTGTCAGAGTAACAAGAAATAAGACACGGGAGAAGGTAGTGTTTGATTAGCTTGAACATTTGTGAAAAATGTTTTTACTCCCCTAAGGATTTAGGAAGTAGCCTGCCCATAAGTATACAATCAAGGAGAGATTTGCATACCTGAGAAACAGCAGTTCAAGCAGGAGAATGTGAGGTCAATCAGGAGTAACTAGTTAAGAAATTCAATTGGTGGCTATTTTCCCCATGCTTTTTTATACTTGTGATTTAATACCAGTTGATCTGAACTGCCATTAGTAGCTGCTGAGAGAATCAAAAGCTTAGGTCAAATTCACATATTAGACTGTGAAGCACAGTTATACTCCTGTAAGGTAAGTATTCTACATTTCTTTAAAAGGGACAGAGGTCTTTTTTCCCATTTAGAATGTCAGTCCCATAATAATTGGTTATTATATCTATCAAAGTTCTAGTAACTCTTATAGCATGTTTTTTAGCTGCATCGCAAGTGCTTTAAAAGCTAATAAAGTTACAGCAGAGGTGTGAGGATTTTGAGTTGTAATGAATTCCTGTAAAATCATTTTAGGATTCTGTCCAGAGGAAGAGGCACTGCAGAGAGGATATGGATCTCTGAAGCTCTGCCCACTGATTCAGCAAGAAGCTTGGTTTGCAGAATCCAATTTTTCCATGGTTGCAGATTCTAGGTTGGACACAGAAAGCTTATTTACATGAAACTGCTCACTCCTTACTTTATGTGCACTGTCACCTCTGTGTCTCTCATCTCAGTTCAGCAAAGCCAATTTTACAAACTTGCTCTGCCAATAATCATGCATATTCAGTTGTTACTGATTAATGCTAAACCCTGAATTTTATTTTAAACCAGGTGGTATACACAATTTGTTTATGTCTTCTCTAAGAATGAAAGCTATACGTGTGAAGCAGTTTTTGCTGCTTAGGAACTGAACAAGTTATGTTTTAAATCCCACCATTCAGAAGAGTGAAGCACCATAGTGTAGCAAACACCAGTTAATAGTGACAGGTTTCATTTGGACAGCCACTTAATTGAGATATCTTCCAGGGAAACTGTTTAGTCTACCAACTGTAAATGGCAATGACTACTCCTTAATCAGAACCATTTTAGCATAAATTTTGCTTAATAGGGAAACATTTGCCTGGTGACAAATACTTAAATAGTGTTTAACCAAGTGTTAAACAGTTATAAAACTCTAGACTCTCCTTTTTAATTTTAATAGTAAAGTGCCAGATAAAGATTAGAGGGGGAAAATACAAGTTGAAATGCTGTAAATATCCTGGCTTTTTCTTTGGTTTCATTGTTTTGTTCTTGTCAAGCAGAGTATTTTGTCTTTGTAAACATTTTTCTGCTATTTTTAAGACTTCATATCTTAACTGGGATAAATAATCAGGAAGACAGAACATCCATGTATAATCTAATTAACAGATTTCTGCTGTCAACCTAAATAATAATAATGTGATAACATGTATGTGCCCTGCCAAAGGGTATCTTGCGTCCCCACAACAATCACCCCCAGCAAAAGAAGGCAAAACTCAGTCCTAACGCCAATAGCCAGAGATCACCTGCTCATCCCAGAAAGTGAACTGCACCTATGAAAAGACCACCCAGAACAACTCGCCTGAACATATTCAATAAGCTTACCTAAGGTAGCTCTATGCCTGTACTCAAAAAAGCATTGGCAAAAATGAAAACAACCATTTCAAGGTCCCATCAGTAGGACCCTACGTATGTACTCAGGAAAATATAATGGGTAGAAGTGTTTTGTACTAACATACCCCTTAACGAAGAGATCTTACTCCCACCAGCCAGCCTGTCATCTCTTAGACAGTATGTAAAGATGGCAAGAAGTGTGTTCTGCTATCATTTACTGTTTCAGGAGATACGTCATCAGACGATCCCTCGGGAGTATTGCTGCTATTAATAATTATAGCTTAAAGATCCAATCCTATAAAGGACTAAGCACCTCAGTGAGAAGTCAAGAGGCACAAAGAACTATTGAAAGGCTGAGCACCGTCCTGGATCAGGCCCTTCAGTACTTGTAGTAAGCACTTGAATCGCTCTCAGGGTACAACGATCAGTCAGTGCGATGCAGTAAATCATAGCACATGGAAAAGGTTTTCTTGAATAAATGGTTGCACTAATAATATCCCATTTAATTAGCAAAAAACCATATTGAAACATGTCACAGAAAGCGTGGCAGGGTAATCTCCACAATATACAGCAGCTGACGAGTTAACTGTGTATTATGAAGATGGGTGACTATAACCCAAATATAGAGGTATCCATTCCAATAGGCTGTATGACAAGTAGTCTATTGTTTCATTAATTTCTACTTTTAAAAGTTAATTCCTTCACTTTTTAGTATTAGTCATGTATTATGAGAATTAACATAAAGGTGATGATAATGCATGATCTTTATATGCCATCTTATTAAAATGAAGCTATTTTTAATACTTTTAAGAGGCCTATCAGAAAACACAATTTATATCCTCAAAGTATATTTTGTCAGTTTCAAGTATAATTTTTGCATTCATATTCTTTTATGAATTTTAATGGAGACACTTAAATTGTAATTATTCCTCTCAGCTCAAATGCAGGTAACAAATGGAATTCAATCAGTGTTTGCGCATAATGACCATCATTAAGAGAGAAATAATAATGACATTCTCTCTGCATTAAACTTGCAGACTCTTTACACAATGATCTGAATCCCATTATTGATCTCCATGGAGATATGCAATTGTCACCTATTCTGCATAATATCTGAATGTTAAATACATTTGTTTGGAACAAATATTTTAATGAATACAGTCAGTTCCACTTAATTAACTATCTGATAACTGAATATTTTTGCTTAATAATTGAACATGGAACATCAAAATTGTCCTATTTTTTAATCAAATGCACTTGAGACTAGACACAGACATCTATTTAAATGTTTGTAAAATGTACATATAGTTTCAAATTTCTGTTAGATTTCTTTAAAGAATACATATTAAGATACTGGCAAAGTATTTCAAACTCACTTTTTTCTCCCCTTTGTTTTTAATAAACCTTGTGAAAGCTTCAGACTGAAAACGTTTTCCCTGTGAAACTATCTTTTTCCTTTCGTGGAAAGATATCTCACAAATGGGTTTGCTACCAAAAGGTTGCTAACGAAGGTCTGAACACTGGCACTGAGATTCTCTGATGTCTTGTGGGAAACAAGCATTGCATTATTTGTTTCAAGAATCAAATGGCTACAGTTATCTAGATTTTGCATACATACATAAGAAATAAAGAGCTAAGAAAGTGGTTTTTTCATGTTTCAGACTTACCAGCATTGAAAAGGACAACCACAGCCATTTTTGCTCAGGTCAGCATTCTGAAATTAAAAAAAAGGAAAACGCCCTTAAATGTAAAACAAAGAACTGAAGTTCTCATACAACTGTTATTTTACAATGATAAAAATGTCTCATCCTAAATTTAAAAGTTGAGGGTTTTAGCTGTAATAAAGACTGCTGAATCCAAGCCTGTCTGAATAAATAAGGCACCTGAAATTAAAGAGAGTAATCCCAATTGGCATTCGGGGAACCTACCTCTGGAGGCAGCCATCTTGTTAGAAGGAGCACTTTTGGTGGCACTGGTGGTGGGAGAGGCTAGTAAAAGATGCCTTAGAGGAAAGTATGAGAAATCCCAGAGTGGATAATTAAAAAATAACTTGGCCATAGGGGAAGTTTCTTCCCTTTCTCAGTAGTTGGCTAATGCTGTGAAACATGAGGAGCTTTATACTTTATTTAAAGAAACACTGAAACTGTAGATTTTTTCATTATCCATGTAAATGCCTATTTCTTTCTTAGGATCCTGCTGAGCCCTTGGCCTCAGTGATGTCTTATGGCAATGCATTCTGCCATATCTCTACATTTCATAAAAATGCCCATTTACTAGGAGAAAAGACAATGAAATAGACTGATTTACATTCTCTATATCTTTCATTATTTTATTTATCATAATCCTTTGTATGTGTCTCCTCTTCAGAGCTCAGGGTTTCAGAATCCTCAGACTTTCCATGTTTCTTTTCCTGTTTTGAGGCCGCTTAGAGGGATTTGAAAAACCTTCCTTTCAAATCCAAGTCCCAACCTAAACTCTGTGTGCTTTACAATCCACGGATGGATGCAGAAATTGTTCACTATACTACAGCTTCGTCGATTAGCTTAGATAAGTGTCCACCATGTGCCTTAGTTCTTGCTCAACCCCAAACTTCATTGGCAAAGCGCCATAACATGTTATTTTCAACCTGCTAGCCTAAAGCAGCTCACACTGGAATCAACAGTAACACTTTTTACAAGTATCAGGCAGAGTAGAGCTGGACTAATACTGAGCACTTTTAAAATACTCAGATGCACTGCATTCACTGCGGCCATGGCACAGGACAAGAGGAACAAACAAGGGAGCTGGAAGAGCTTAACGAAAGCTTGTTTTCTAGCCCAACAAGATTTCTGTTTAGTGATGAAAGATCTCTAGCAAGGGGCTTCCAGAAACCCTGTCAGGTCGACTGTCTGCACGACCAGTGTAACTGCTTCCAACATAGACTAAGCTGAGAAATATGCTATCTTTTTATTTAAAGCTCAAATCGGTTTCCTATCAAAATCAGTCAATACACTTGCATCAGTTTCATGCAGTTAAAATAAGCACTAAAGCAATAATGTTTCTAGTTCACGTTTAAGTCACCCACCCACTCAGCATGTCTTTTAAAGACCAAATGGAATTTCCCTATCAGTTTCTCTTCACATCTCCCACAAAGTAGACATACAGCAAAATTAGCAAAGAGAAAAGCAAAACCTTTAAAATGAGACTATTTTTGGCTGGGAAAATACATTTTAAAAAACTGAAGCAAGCTTTAAAGGTAATGGGAGAACCAGAAGCAGCATGCTTGTGCGTTTCATGCTTCCTCTCTCTTTTTCTTACAAAATGAACAATCAAATAAAGTGAGAGAACAACAGGATACTGAAAGATCAGGCATAGAATAAAGGATTGTGAGACACTGGAAGAAATACAGGGTAAAAGTATTAAAGCAGGCAAAGTTTAGAAAGCCCGTTTGAAAATTATCACCAGAAAAAAAGACCTTTAGCAGAATATTCTAGCTTAATCCTATGCAGAATAGTATTTGATCCACATGATTGAAAACATTGCTTAAGTAGCTGCACAGTATACCAATGTACTTGCAAAGGACTATTTAATCAAGATCCATGTACACCATCATCTCCAGCGTGGGTGGTACTGGCAGTATTTGTATATCTCTATATTTGATCATTCTCTTTATATTATACAGAATGCATGACATCCCATGGATGGATGCAGAATGTGTTTTACTATACCACAACTCGATCATTATCTTGCATGAATGGCCAGAGTGTGTCCCAGTACTTGCTCATTATTATGGGGGCTGCATACCAGTAATTGATCATTCTTCCAATACTGTACAAGAGCTCTTAGGGTGCATGGAGGGAGAATACATTCTGTATGTAGATTCTACATTTATTTTGTTTTGGACAGTGAAGTATACAGAGAGTGAATTATAAAATGCTTGTGTCCTCGCTATTGTTTGTTGGGGGAAGGAACTGTTGTTTTGAGAGACAAAAATAAAACAAAGCATCCCAGAAGACCGAGCTATGACATGGCGAAAAAGTAAATGCTTGAGAGGAAGAATGATAATATTGCTCAAGGAATACCAGTAACGTAGAAGAAGGTAAAACATATCGCCCTACGTGTTTTTAAAAAATGCATACATAGAAAGGAAGAGAGTGTTATTGCTATGGCTAGAAGCATAAAGAAAAACTGAATAGAACAAAAGAAAAAGATTAGGGTGGATGCCAAGGTGGTTGGGTAGTAACATCTTTACTACACATTTTACATCAGAGGCAAAAAGCAAGTCTATTACATATGCCACTTAAACAGCATATTCCAATTCCTAAACTCTGCTTAGCATCTCTGATCATCTCTAGGTAAGCCATGGGGTGAACAGTAGTCCCACAGCTGATGACAGTGTTCCAAACAAAAATACATTTACTAAATTGAATTTTGAATGGAATGTGAAAAAGAGATTGTCATAGGCAATAAGGAGGATGGGTGTAATCCTAGTGGTTTAGCTTGGCTCGTTACACACAAGAGGCAAACTGTAGGAGTTTCAACTGACATAGTTAAAAAAAAAGAGAAACACAGTACAAGAATTATTATTAGTCAGAGATAGTGCTATTGTATCTTGCTACTCATTTGCACTAGATCAGGTCCTACGATTTATATAGAAAGGGAAAAAATAACCCAAGAAACTATTTACTTTACTTGTTCAGTAGTATGTTGTTCTATAGATGATTTATTCCCATTACTGACTTGGCTATTTTTCAGTCTGTGCATTTATTTGTTTTCAATGTGCAGCGCCAAGATTGGCTAGGATGCCATCTTTACAGCATTATTTTTTAATGGGTAGCAATCCCAGTATCAGTAATATTGCAATATATTTATAGACAGAGCAAACCAAGAAGCTGAACTGTAGGGTGACATTCTGCTTGCACTATCACACCAAATCAAGGTAGCAACCAATGACTAAGAACTTGTCAACACTTCACTGGCTCTTCATTTGTCATAGCTACTCTAACAGAACATAACAAACAAGTCACTTCTTGCCAGGTTAATTTTTTTCAAGGACAAAACTCCTTCATTAGACCTGCAAATACACCGGCCCAAGAAAAGGCCTTTACAATAGTGCCATATTGCGTAGCCTAGAGGAAGTACTGCTGAAAACAACTAAAGAGTGAAGTCATTCCACAGTCATCACTTTTCAAGGCCACATGTTTGTACAGCCAAAATACAGCTGAGGAAGAAATTCCTTTTTGGACGAACCAAGAGGCTTACAGAAAACATAACAAGACTGTTGTGTTTTGTTTTGTTTTGTTTTTTAAAAAAAAGGAGAGAAGCACGTCTAGCTTCTGCATTGCAGCTTGAAAACAGAAGACAACAGGTATTAGTTAGGAATGTGGAAATGACCTAAAAACTATGGCCATGGTTAAATGAGGCACTAAAGCTGGTATTACGAATCCCACCTGTGGATTGTCAACACACTGAACACACTGTAAACACAGGACTAGAAAGTGCAACTTCCTTTTGGCCAAAACTAAAACATAAAGAACGTGTGAATTTTGCACCATATTCTAAGTAATTAACAGAAAGAAACCTGAATCAAATTCATATTGCTGGGCATTGAAGCAGGACATATATTGTGGAGCCACAGCCATAAAAGATGTGCCATATGTAAGATGTGAACTTGGAAAGAGACTGGCTTGTGAAAGTCAACGTAGAAAGTTTTTGCAAGAGCAAATGTTCAAAATCAGCGATGTACTGTTCCACAGTCAGTGGTGTTTGCCCACTGCTCTTCAAGTGATTGACCCAGAGAGGTTGTTGAGGCCCCATCCCTGGAGGTGTTTAAGGCCAGGCTGGATGTGGCCTTGGGCAACCAGGTCTAGTGGGAGGTGTCCCTGCCCATGGCAGGGGGGTTGGAACTCGATGATCTGCAAGGTCCCTTCCAACCTAAACCATTCTATGATTCTATGTCACTGACTGAGCTCAGACACTCGTGAGCATGCAGCCAGCAAGCTGCAAGAGCATCTAGAGGAAGAAGACAGGCAAAGAGCATGGTGTTGGTTTTCTTAACAATTAGTAAATATATGTTTATGTTGTCTTTTGCATAGCCATGAGTAGAACTGTTATTCCCAATCTTCAGCACCTTTCTAACAATTTAAAATTTCACCAAGGACTTCAGCTGTTTATTGCTTAAGTATGCATTTGGTAGCTTTTGTAGTGACAGACAAGTATTGGTGAGGTTGAAAACTGAGTATTAAAGGAAAAATGATGCATTGTTTATGAATGGAAGCTGAAAAACTCCAGAACAAAAGCATCCTGTAACTTTCCACTTGCTTATCCATCTTACTGAGACATAACCTATAGAAAGCAACTGGTCCCTGTGCTGAAATAAGGCTGAGAGCACTGAGTCAAAAGGTTGGAAGAACCTGATTTGAACCAAGGTTTGGACATTTATGACTTCAAATGCAAAGCACGAGCTTAAAACTCAGTTCTGATCCATACCTAAGCTACAATGTTACACACGAGAGAAAACTCAGTGTCAAAACTGTTATGCCACAGTCTGTATGAGAAGGGTCCTGGCATGGTAGAGGTATTTTAAAAACGAGAAAAAGAAAATGAGGAAAGAGTAGCCAAAAGGAAGAGAAATGAAGAGTGACAAATTTAGTTCTATAATTTAGTGCAGACATTGTTTACCTGCAATGAAATAGATATAGCCAGGGCAGACACAAAGGAAAAGCTGCCTGCAAGCTAGATGAAGCAACTGCAGGTTTCTTTTTGGCAATATTAGCTTAAGGTTCTTGCTAAAGTTTTCATTTTCAAGGGAACAGAAGCACAAGTTGATTAGCTACTGTGTCTCAACCAATGGAAGCAGCACTTCAAGACGAGGGGAGGTAACTTACCAGGGGATAGGCATGCTCAGAAAAAGAGAATTTAATATTCTGGAAAATAGCTTCAAATTGCAGTGACAATTCCACAATGAAGGGATATTCTGCTTCCAAACATTACATGAGCAAGGAAAAAAAGCTCAACTAATCAGAAAAGGTATCCTGTAAGAATTATTCACTCAGCTATAATTAATACAACAAAAGATCCTGCCTTACCATTAGGTCCTTTGGAAGCACATCAAGGTTCCCTGGTTTGTGTTGATTGTGGAGATGGGGCTCCCTTCTAATCATTCTATCTCCCCAAATCAAAGCTTCGAATTAAAGTGGTGAGAGAGTGCAAAGGCAAAAAAGTAGGGAATAAAAGGGGATCAACTACAAGGACAGAAGCTGCCTGAGAAGAATAACCCAGAAAGCAAAATATGGTGGTAAGTTTGTGAACTTGCTGCATCTTCATTCTTGAAGTATCCAGAAACAGCAAGGTTCAAAGCAGAGGGGAGCATATCAAATATTAAAGACGGGCATTGCCATTTCCTTCAACCCCAGGCCTCAGAAGGAGTATTAGCAGCTCCAAAATGCTTGAGCTCCACTGTGAGACAGTGCTTTATTATTGTATTTTCCTCTACTGATTATCATTCCTAAAAACAAAAGTCAAATAAAAATTACTGGGCTGCCTCTTTTCACACCCTCTGCAGAATATTGAGCCCCTCTTGTGAAGGATAATCAGCTGTTGAGCCCTTCACTGGGAAGAACTGGCAATGCTTTCTCGTCAGGTGCCAAACCCCCATGAGATACATTTGCAGAAATGCTTTACTTTCAGTCAGGAGTGCACTTTTGAAGTACGTCAGTTGAATCTCCTCACTGACCACATTTTGCATTGCAAAGTCCCCTGACTAATTTTTGTTTGACACCAAACCTGAACGTGCCCTACAGGTCTTATGCTCCACTTACTAATGGGTGTTCAGTCCTTGCGGGCAGACCAAGGTAAGTACAAAGCAAACACCCTGAAATGTATCAGGTAGACACTGAGTCCTCAGTCCCACCTCATTTGCCTTGTAAGCCCATTGTTTTACTTGCTTATGTAGATGTAGGCAGTCTTTTCTGTAACACTCATGCTAGAATCCTTTGGATTAACCATGTTATATACTGCTTTAACGTAACTCTTCACTAGATAGAAATGAAAAATGGATGCCTCTTACATGTTACTTCCGTATTTGTGGTACAGTAATTATCCAGGCTTTGTAAAGTGGCATCCAGTCTGTTTTGTCCAATTTCATCCCAAATGTTGAATGCATTACAGACTCCAAGAAACACCACAGCAGAAGAAAAATAACCCCAAATTTCATAGCTTCTCCATTCATCCATTAAACCAGCAAAAAGCAGTGAATTTCCTCCATTGTTCATTGACGTTTCCTGTGAGGTTTTGCTTTGAATGTGTATTTGATCTTTCTACTGTATGTTCACTCAGCCCATTCACTTCAGTACACAGCATTTGTGTCATGCAGTAACAAAACACTCTTACCTTTAGAGGGAGCAATACATAATGTCTATACATTATATCTATATATAACAAAGACAAGGAAGGAAGTATTTAAAAATTACAAAGAATAATTACTATTATTACAAATAATAGTATTCAAAGTTTCAGAAGTAATTGGACTCTATTGTATCAAACATACTGGAAAAAATAATTGCAAAACTTTTAAAGTCTGCTTAGATTTTGACATAAGCAATTGTCTTGCTTTACTATGATTTAAGCTGTTCATCAACAATGTGAGTTGATAAACTGAATTAGAAATAGTAAGTTAAAGCAGTAAGCTTTAATCCTGGACAGGATGACAGTACCTGGAAGCCCATTCTAATAGTTTAAAGGACAAATGAAGCCTCTTCCAGCTCTACACTTCTGTCCCATAGAAGCCCGTGACACACACTTTTCTGGTCAGGTTTCTTCACGTGGGTGTAGAGGAACTGGTAAATGACAGAACCACCAGCAGTCGACTAACTATGAAAATCCAAAAGGAGATAGTATTGAAAGCCAGCATCAATTTATACTTTTCATTCATACTGCTGACTCCCCAGGGGAGGTATTGCCTACACAATTCCTTTCTACAGCTTCACCTTGACAACAGTTATAGAGGGATAAATTAAATAACATTACCTGCCATTTAGGTTGCATTATAGACACATACATTCATCTCAGAAATGGTGCAATGCAAAAGTTTATACCCTAGTTTACCTTGCAATAACTTCTCTATACATCTATGTATAGATATACTGAAAATGAGATTTAGATGTTTCTTCTATTTGTTTAGTGTTTCCAAACCTGAAAAAAGACAATTCTGGGCCAGGAAGAGCTATTGAGGTCAACAGGTCCTGCCTTAGCCAGTCAATAGCCTGAAAAAATAGAAGTTACAAATCTGATAATAAGGGTTGTCTCACGAGTTAATTTTTCTGAATAAATAAAATAATCGAGTTCCCCAAAGACATCACAAACCTGCAGCTCAACATCCAGAAGTGAGTTTTCAAGCTATTAATGGGTGAATGCAAGCTTCCACAGCATTTTTCTGGTCTAGATGGATCTAACGTTCAGTGATCACCATGTTAACTATCTTGTACAGTTACTGTATTCTTATATTCATTAAAAGATATATCATAGAATGGTTTAGGTTGGAAGGGACCTTAAAGATCACCTAATTCCAAGCGCCAGCCATGGGCAGGGACACCTCCCACTAGACCAGATTGCTCAAAAACCCCATCCAGCCTGGTCTTGAACACTTCCAAGGATGGGGCATCCACAACTTCCCTGGGCAGCCTGTTCCAGTGCCTCACTACTCTCAGAGAAAAATTTCTTCCTGAGATCTAACCTGAATCTCCCTTCTTTCAGTTTGAAGCCATTACCCTTCATCTTACCCCTACGTACACTTGTAAAAAGTCCCTCTCCAGCTTTCTTGTAGGCTCCCTTCAGATACTGGAAGGCTACTATAAAGTCTCCCCAGAGCCTTCTCTTCTCCAGACTGAACAACCACAACTCTCATGGCCTGTCTTCAATAGGAGAGGTGCTCCAGCCCTCTGATAATTTTGTGGCCCTTCGCTGGACTCACTTCAACAAGTCCATGTCGTTCTTATGTTGAGGGCTCCAGAGCTGGACACAGTACTCCAGGTGGGGTCACAATGGAGCAGAGTAGATGGGCAGAATCACCTCCCTCAATGCGTTGGTCACACTTCTTTTGATGCAACCCAGGATGCAGTTGTCTTTCTGGGCTGCAAACACACATTGCTAGTTCATGTTGAGCTTCTCATCCACCAACATCCCCAAGTCTTTCTCAACCCATTCTCCACCCAGCCTGTATTTGTGCTGGGGAATGCCGCAACCCAAGTGCTGGACCTTGCACTTGGCCTTGTTGAACTTCAGGAGGTTGGCACGGGCCCACCTCTCAAGCCTGTCCAGGTCCCTCTGGATGGCATCCCTTCCCTCCAGTGTGCCAACTGCTCCACACAGCTTGATGTCATTGGCAAATTTGCTGAGAGCACACTCAATCCCAACATCCATATCACCAACAAAGATGTTAAATAGTACTGGTCCCAGCACTGACCCCCAAGGAACACCACTCATCACTGGTTTCCACTTGGACATTGAGCCATTGACCGCAACTATTTGAGTGCAATTTTCTAGCCAGTTCCTTATCCACTGAGTGGTCCATCCATGAAATTCATGCCTCTCCACATTAGATACAAGTCTATCATGCAGGACAGTGTCAAATGCTTTGCACAAGTCCAGGTAGATGATGTCAGTTGCTCTTCCCTTATTCACCAATGCTGTAACACCGTTGTAGAAGGCCACCAAGTTTGTCAGGCATGATTTGCCCATAATGAAGCCATGTTGGTTGTCACCAATCCCCTCCTTATTTTCCATGTTCCTTAGCATAGCTTCCAGGAGGATCTGCTCTGTGATCTTGCTCAGAACAGAGGTGAGTCTGACTGGCCTGTAGTTCCCCTGGTCTTCCTTTTTTCTTTTTTTAAAAATGGGGGCTACGTTTCCTCTTTTCTACTCAGCAGGAACTTCACCAGACTGCCATGACTTCTCAAATATGATGGATAGAAGCTTGGCAACTTCATCTGCCACTTCCCTCAGGACCCACGGATGTATCTCATCAGGTCCCATGGACTTGTGCACCTCCAGGTTCCTCAGCTGGTCTCGAACCTGGTCTTCTCCTGGCAGTTCCTCATTCTCCCAGTCCCTGCCTTTGCCTTCTGTGACTTGGGTGGTGAGGCTAGAGCCCTTGCTGGTGAAGACTGAGGCAAAAAAGTTATTGTGTACCTCAGCCTTGACCATGTTCCAGGTGAACAACTCTCCTGTTTCTTTCCTGAGTTGGCCCACATTTTCCTTAGTCTTCCTTTTGTCAATGACATACCTATAGAAGGGATTCTTGTTAACCTTAACATTCCTAGCCAAATTTAACTCTATCTGAGTTTTAGTTTTCCTCATTTGATCCCTGACTGCTTGGACAATTTCTCTGTATTCCTCCCAGGCTACCTGTCCCTGTTTCTACCCTCTGTAGGCCTCCTTTTTCCATTTGAGACTGTCCAGGAGCTCCTCATTCATCCACGCAGGCCACCTGGGGTTTTTGCCTGACTTCCTCTTTGCCAGGATGCATCTGTCCTGAGCTTGGAGGAGGTGGTCCTTGAATATTAGCCAGCTTTCCTGGGCCCCTCTTCCCTCCAGGGCTTTATCCCATGGCATTCCACCAAGGAGATCTCTGAAGAGGCCAAAGTCTGCTCTCTTGATGTCCAGGGTAGAAAGCTTACTGTGCGTCCTCCTCACGGCTCTAAGGATCTCAAACTCTACCATCTCATGGTCACTGCAGCCAAGGCTGCCCTTGAGCGTGATATTGCCCACCAGCCCCTCCTTGTTGTTGAGAACAACGTCTTGCATGGCACCTCTCCTCATTGGCTCCTCTATCACTTGGAGAAAGAAGTTATAGTCAATGCACTCCAGTAAATTCCTAGATTGCTTATGGCCTGCTGCGTTGTCCTTCCAATAGACATTGAGGTGGTTAAAGTCCCCCATGAGGACTAGGGCTTATGAACATGAGGCTGCTTCTATCTGGTTATAAAAGGCCTCATTTGCTCAGTCTTCCTGGTCAGGTGGCCTGTAGCAGACCCCCACCATAACAACGCCTGTCCCTGCCTTCCCTTTGATCTTGACCCATAGGCTCTCAGTCACCTCCTCATCCGTCCCCAGGCAGAGCTCCACGCACTCCAGCCGGTCCTTGACACAGAGGGCGACACCCCCTCCTCATTTCCCCTGCCTGTCCTTCCTGAAGAGCCTGTATCCTTCCATTCCAACACCAGTCATAGGAGCCATCCCACCATGTGCCCCTGATGCCAATTAGATCACAGCCTTGCTCTAACTCCTTTTGTTTGTTCCCCATGCTGTGTTCATTTGCACAGATGCATTTAAGCTAGGCTCCCGATGAAGCTGACTTACTGGCTGGAGTGGCTGGAATTCCTTTGTGCTGCGCTCCAGGTGCTCCTCTGCTGATCTGTAACCCTTCTCCAGGTTTTGGGCGTCTTTTACTAGTATTGGCATCATATTGGTAGGAGTAGGATACCCAAAATATGTATTGAACATCTGTTATAACAGGTCTTTACAAGCACAATTCAAAAGATGAGCTTATTTAACATTACAGGAGTTTTGTAAATACTAGCATTCTTTTTTGAATCTAAGTTCCACTGCCAATAAATTTCATCTCAAATCATTTGGTATTTTGTTCCACGAGGCACTAGAATGTGTTTATGACCCTCAAACATGAACAAATAAAAGCTCAGTCGACCATTTATGCATCAAAAAGAGAAACAGATTATGTTATTCATGGGAATATACAGAACAGATGATTGCAAGAAATGATGGTTTGCTATAGCTGTGATCTCTGGACAAAAGAAGCTCTGATTTTCAAGTAAAAGTAGCAACCTTTATTAGACCAGCAGTCCCAGCTTCAAGAAAGCCCTCTGCCTATGCTGAGGGGTACATTTAAAGTAGGACTCAACCCCAGTCCTCACGACAGCCAGATTCTCATGGAATCTGGTGAGAGCTCTGCTGGAGTAAAGTCTGAAAGACCTCTGTGGTCTCCAGAGCACAGCAATTAAGTCTTACATAGAGTTTAAAGCAGGATACCTTTGAAGGGCATTTGAAGATTTAAACTTTGCCAGCTACACTGGTCATTGCTCATATATCTGCGATACATATTTTTGGCACAAACACACAGCTTGTAAAATCATTTCTAAGATGACTCTTTTAATGCAAGATAGATATGCGTGACCCAGTGTTAATTATCAATGTCAGTTATATTTCTGGTTCACAATGAGGATCATGTCATTGACATCATAACAGGAGACAGCCAACGATTCTTTCATTCCAGTTATTTATTTATTTAGGATGGTTTGCATCTGCATCCCACCAGTGATAGAGAAATGACCCAGCATCCCCTGGTTCATGAATCCATGAATCATGTAAAGTTGCAGAATAAGCAGAGATATATAGTCCTATTTGTAAAGCCATTTCATTCATGTTTAGTATTACTCAATTGCGTTAACAGTCACATTAAGGTGACCATTCCCTTACGCTGGCAGAGCACACAAAGGCCGTGCAGCAGATGTGCCAACAGATCACAGAAGATGCTGGACATTTCACAGTTTGCATATTTCAGTTGACCTGTAGGCAACGGTTTAAAATCCCTTCTGTGGCATGAAAAGTCTGTGGACTAAATGGGTTCTTAGCATAGTTTAGACTCATTTATGTTCTACCTAATTCATTATAGCTTCTTTAACCTGTATAAACGTATAGCTCAAACCATGTAACTGGAGCCTTTCCCCTAGTACGTTCCTTCTTTAGCATCTTTGTTGACACTGATGTTTTAAGACTATTCCCCAGCTGTCTGTCATAAAGTAGCAAATTCAATGCTCAGGGAATTTTAGGGACTTCTAACAGCTCTCTAGCTCTCAGGTAGGGGCAGAAGCAAAGGTAAGTATGCAGGTGCTACAAGAATTTGGGATGTTTCAGAAAACCAAATCCCAGAAATATTCTAATGATTTAATTTTTAATGCGCAGCCTAGATTTCCTTTCTGTCCTCAGAACATGGTTACTTGTACCTCAGAGGAGAGAAGTAGCTCCACAGCTACTGGGAAAATGTGAAATGACAAGATCAGAAGAATAACCAATTTCTTTTTTTGGTGTATGAGTAGTGATTTTTTAAAATCAAACATTTAAACCAATCCCTTTCACTGTTCACAGGGCTTTAAAAACACCTATGCATATTTTAGTATACAAATAACACATTCAGACCTCAAATTGAAGGGCTTCTTTTTCTATGAGATATGCTATGGAGGCTTATTAAACCATCTTGGAAATATATTTCTATTGGAAACCAGAAAGTTTTCTTATCGTGCTAATTAAAAAACAGAGGGCCAAACAAACCCAAGGGTCCAAAATCACAGAAACTGATAATAAAATTTTGATCTATTACACTTCAGCAGTATTTAGAGACAGATGTTCAAATGATGCATGTATTTTTACTTCAAGTTAAACCAAACAGAAATTTGATTTTTGTAGTCCTATGTAAAAAAAGCCTATGACACTCCAAGTATGAGAAAATTAAAAGCACAAACAGCTTTACTAAGATAATATTGCAGCCTTGTTAACCTACTGTAAGTGACAGATCAACTTTTTCAAGCAGGGACAAAGTGAATCCATTAGATGAAATACTGCCATCATTACCTATTTTTAGCAGTAATAATAAATACAGTCATTATGATGATGAATAACTAATGAAATGGCAGGCCCAGGAAACAGCATTGCAAAGCTTTCAAGAAATTAGAGTCAGATCCTGGAATTGCAGGTATTACCAGTCCATGTCTTATTTACCCATTGACTTCAGTAGGACTTTTCAAATATATCCTAAAGCTCAATGTAAAAAATGGTAACAAGATAGAAGAAAAAAAACACATTACAGGAGACATAACACATGATTATAATCCAGCATGTAGAATAATTTGTGCTAAGAAGAATTGCCACAGACCCTGCTGTCTTATTATTACACAGAACTAAAATATGTTCCATAATTAAAACCACTTTAAATAATGCTTTAATGGAGGGGAGCCTTGCACCATCCACTCTCCCCAGGACTTGCTAAATTCTATTTATATTTCTAATCAGGCATTAGGTAGACACAATAAAATTTGATAAATGGGGCACACTTTGCACTGATTAAACGATCAACAAAATGGCATTACTATGCTTTCATTTACTATGTCAGCACAGTGCCTAAAAGCATTTAAAATATCTTATCCCTGCCTCAAAAAATATTTTAACCATTTCCAAATTTTAAGGAATTTTTCAAAAGTTGCTGTCTAGGAATAGACTATACTGGAGACAGTGCAAACCTGGGAACTTTTTGAGATACAACAACGTTCCACCTGTTTTGTGGTTTTCAGCTTTTTCAGATTCAGATAACAGACATGCCTGAGTATCTGAAAGGTACCAGGATTTTAGCATCAAAAATAGATACTTGATTTTTAAGAACAGATGAAGTGCAGTATCAAGAAAAATCATGTAAATTACCAAATTCTTAGCAATATGTTCATCTTTAACCTAGGATTTTATAAATGACCTATTTTCTATAGATCTGCTTCCAAATCTTTTTTCAACAGGAAGCATTTCATTTTCTAATCAAGTTTAAAGTTGATTCACGGTTCTAGCACCATTCAGTTTCTTCTGACTTTGTTTGAACAGCAAGCTCTAACTATATTTACCAGTCTAACTCTATGAATGCATATAATAACAGCTTAACATTCATTAGATAATGAAATGTTAGAGATGGTGTGATTATTCTACTGAACATGTAAGGGGGTTGTTTTAATTTAAATAGTTATGAAAAAAAAATATATATTTAAAGTTGGACAACACTACATGAATGTAATTTTCTGTCTATATTTCAGGTAAATAGAATTAATTTTGAGAAACAAATCAACATAATGCTTAGAATTTTTAAAGGTACTAGGTTTTTTATGTCATTATTTATGGGTTAATATATAACAGTTTGGGTTGGTTGTTGTGGGTTTGGTTTTTTTTTTTATGGAAGCTATCTAGCCCTTAAATGAAAATGCTTTGAGTAGCATGTATTTCAATATGTTAACATGAAGTATGAATGAATGTTGTCTTGGAGCTAATAGCATTATCTAATACATTATATACATTCAGCAAGTTTCAATGATGTCAATGTCTTTTCCAAACATTAATATTAATGTTAACCTGAATGGCATCTCTTCAAACTTAGTTTACTTTTAAACAATCCTATATCATATGTACCTTCAAGTCTGAATCATGTAAACATTAATACTCTCAAATTTCTTTGTCTTTTGCACTTAGGCAGTGCTCAGATAGGTGGGAAGGTGGGTAAATCTGGCCATCTACCAAGACATGACATTTTCTTTAGTCAGTTAAATGGAATACAGATGCCTTCATCACATTCTAAAATTAAGGTCAAGCAGATTAACAGAGTAATATGACACCCTTTTGTGAAGAAGGTCTGCATTTTCTGGCCCAAACAGAATATTAAAGACACTTTGTGCTACGCAGCTAGTAGAAAGGCACTCAGGAAACTGTTATAGCCAATGATGTGAAGATCCCATCACTATGGAAGACCTTGTAATGATGAGTGGACTCTCCATAGGATGTCAAGGAGAAAAATAACGTTGTTAAGACTGCTCTCATTTTAATGAGACAGTTTTTTAACTTCTTGGACCTTCTGGGTCTTAATTGGGCCTCTGAAAAGCTTTAAATGGAGACTTGGGAGCAGCCAGCTTCAAAAACCAGTTTACTAGCCTCCTTGCCCCATGCTAAACCAGTTTACTAGCCTCCTTGCCCTGTACTGTATTACACACTCTGCACATCTAGCACAGGATCTGATTCCATATACTGGAAAATTACATAGAGCTAGATGGTATGTATGTTCCACAAGCAATAAAATGTTAATGGGGTAATGATAAAAAAAAAAAAAAGGATGTGTTTTAGCATATATTGCTTTTAATACCTTCATAAGTATGAAAACATAGCCCAGGAATTTATATCAGAATAGTAGCAAAATAATGATGCATTTTGCTTAGCATGTAATTAGATAAGACAAACACACCTAGACATTGCATTCAGTCTTGTCTCTGCATAAGGGAAGCATTATGTATACTGAGGGGACATTGAATGAAGCATTTCCAAATCGCTAAATAACTTTCAAAGAAACAATTGTTTTGTTCCATCAAAGTATGAATGGAGGTAGCTTCAAGAATGTCACAAAGACAGAAACAAGGGCTAATACAAATCACAATGAAAATGGACTGAGAGAGAAAATATTTAAAAGAACAGAAAGGAGGGTTCCTATTTGAGTGATTAGTTAGGATTTGGAATCTTTTTCATTATTTATGAAATAGTTTTCTTATTCTTGAATGATAACCATCTGGGACTGGTTGAGTTTATTGTTCACCTTTTTACTTGCTACGTCATGTACACTCAACGTAAATATCAAGACAAAAATGCCATGGTATCCACAGGGTTAAAATAAATGATTTATATATTCCCCTTTTTTCTTGCTGTGCGTTAAGTATTCCTGGAGGTGAAGTTTCTCAGAAATATTCTAATTTGGGGCTACAGGAGCTTTGTCCCAAGCATGCACAATCTTTTATATCCTAAACTCATATTGTATCAGGTAGAATGAAATCAATTGGATGTGTAAATTCCTTAAATAATAGCAAATGGAGCAAATTGAATTTCAAAGAGGAAAAAACAGTGAACCTGAAAAGCAGTGGTACGAAGGTCATCAGCAGAATTAACAAAAAAGTCTGGCAAAGTTACAGTTAGGCAGTCAGTAATACTCTATTGATCAGACTTTCTCAATCAATGATGCTGTGCCTAGATTATTGATGCAAAGGTATTAAGCAAAATTTTATTTCAGCTAACTTGTTGGCTCAGATGTCAACTGAAAGTCATTTCCCCAGTCAATCAAAGGTACGATAAATCTGAGCAGAGTTAGTTCTTCAACACCTACTTTCCAACTACATAATGAGCTTTGAAATGGCAACATTTAAAAGACTATCTTAACTAGGAAGAGCAAAGATACAGCATTTCCATAAAAACACAGAGAACTAAAGCGCAGCCTAAGTAGGGAACAGGAAGAGATACTTCATATGACAAGTCAAATTAGCAGGTTACATGAGAAAATATCAAAATCTAAATCTGTATTTAAAGCTGGATTATTAAAAAAATACCCTTTCCTTTTAATCTTGACTTGTTCATGTCAGAAAGTCCTCCACTCACACATTGGTCTCTGCTAGAGTAAGACCGAGAGCAAAGCAGGTGGTTACTGCAGAATAAAGGAAAGTCCTTCAGAGGCACTGGC
The DNA here is from genome assembly GCA_013398295.1 of Chionis minor. Classification (NCBI taxonomy): domain Eukaryota; kingdom Metazoa; phylum Chordata; class Aves; order Charadriiformes; family Chionidae; genus Chionis; species Chionis minor. The sequence continues at coordinate 89,612 of VZSF01002036.1, read as the reverse complement.
AGTCTGGACAGTGCCTGTCCATCCTATGGTTGGCTTTGTTGTCGCTGGTAGGTTTTCCAACAGCTTGCATTCAGGTTTACTGACATTTGGTCTACAATGTGGAAGGGGAAGGAATACATAGCCTAGAAGAACACACACATGAGTTCATGTATATGCAGACGTTCATGAGTAAAAAGTATTCTCACAATGTTCATCACAGAGGTGCAGAAATTCATTGACAATATGTGTAAGATTTGGATTTCACTGAAGCTTCTTAGTTTATGATCTTGTACTCAGCATGATCCTAAAAATGAGCCACTCACACAAAAAATAACAAATATCTATCACTGGGAGAATCAGGAAGAAAGAGTCGTGCGCTTGCAACAGTAGTTGCATCACTTGACTTATCTATCAGTCACAATCTACAAAACCATTAGCTGTAGTAAACTAAAAAGAGTGCTAAGAAAGTGTGTGTGTTTTTGCAGGGTTTGTTAGCTCATGAAAGATGTAATTGACTTCAATGGCCCTAAACCAAATTCAATGTAATATAAGCATCAAAAGAACTCTTTTATCAAAGAAAGTACAACAAAGTTTTATTTCATACTCTTTTTTTCTTTCATTATCAAAGTGAAGACACTTACAGTATATAAATTATATTGGACAGAATTCAGAAATCTTGAATTCCAAAGAAAAATTTACATCCTAAAAAATAAAATTTGCTTATGAAGGGAAAAAAGATAAAAGGCTATAGGAAATTTTTAAATACAGAAAAATGAAAAAATATAAGAAAAAGATACTTGACAAACCATTTGATAATATTTTCTCCCAGCTGAAGTGTGATCCATTTCTGTGAGTTCCTTAAGAACTCTGTCTTGCATGGTGAATTCCTAAAGAGCTTTATTAGGAAGAAAAGATATTTGCATGCATTGAAACTAATTCATGAGAACCTACTTTGATCCTGCTTTATTTGCAATGCTATTCTTCCCTTCTCTCCCATAAACTTACATATTACTAGGATCTGGGAGCAAAAATTTAACTGCAAACCCTAAAAAAATTACATCAGCAATCAAAAACATGCCATAAACTAATTGAAATTTCATTGAATTCTTTAGGGGGTGGATCCTCTATTTAAAATTAATTGCTTCTGTGTTGTTGTTTTAAATTAAAAATAAAAAAAGGAAAGACTGAAAACTCTTCAGTTTTCAGGACTACTGTGTCAAGAAAAAATCAAAACCATGTCGATGTCAAGTCTGTAGCCATAATTTGAGCATAGTCTTAAAGTAGAATATTCATACACAAAGGTATCTACATAGGTCATATCTGATTCAGACAGTTGTAGCAGACATCTTTTTCCTATCTGGATATTTGATCACATTAACCTTCTTTATGAATCCGTCCACCAACTCCTACTTCATTACATTCAGTTGTCAATCCTGAGTACCTTGCCTTCATTTCCAAGAGCTTCTGCAGTCTATCAACACTACTCCATCCATCTTTTCTTTCTGTAGATATACATGCTTCCTCTGATCAGCCCATACTATAAGTTTACACTTCTCAGAACTTCCTCTTGATCCCCATCTCAAGTCTTTCTTTTGGGGGCTTCACCAGCAAGGATTCCTAGAAACACCTCCAACCAGCTCAGCAGCTGGGGTGTGGTGATCATAATACCACTACGGGTTTACCAATTTTCCCTTAATGTCTTTGTTTTGTGGCTTGACTTGAAGTACGCATGCGAGTCATCTTTTGATCATTTTTTCTCACCTTTAAGTCTTGTTTGTACAACACCTGCCATAATGAATAATTGGCTTGTGATCAAGCTGTCAGGGATAACAATAATACAAATAGTAACAGCAGCTTACACAGACTACTTCTACATAGACCTATCTTTTGTTTGGCCTTCACATGTGGTTAGCCAAGTAGATTCAGTATTATTATGTTGATCCTACTTTTGATGATAACCAAGTAGTTGCTATTCCCTAACTTTGGATCCAAGAAAATGCAATTGGATAGCCAGAAGCAGTGAAATATCCAGGAAAGATCTCGTCAAGATTGTAAATTACAGTCCTAAAGGTCCAATTATTACTTTTATAATTTCCAATTGCCTCCCAGCCAGTATGACCACTACTTTTACTTTTCAAAATTAAATACACTTCTTATTCCCTATGGTTCTTATACTCTACCCTCTTCTGTGCTCCTACTGCTTCTGGAACAGAATTTTAGGAATCATCATAACAATTGGATATCCAATTTTTTTTTTTTTCTCATCTCTTAAAATCATGGTTTTAAATCTGTTCCTGATGTGATCCTATTTTCAACTTCTTCAACTGTGACAAATGTTTGTTATAAATGTTGCTTCACTGTCCTTTCTTTGGATTACTGATTTTTTTCCTCATTCCCACTTCTAGTTTTTCAGTAAATGTTCTCCGTCCACTATTTTGTTGGGTCACTGAAAGTTACATTGACTAGACATGAAGAACAACCCTCCCCCAATAATTTCTTTCATGTTTTTTGTCTTGGCCTTCCTAAGTCTGACAAATGTCTCACAGGAGAAAAGAAGCCTTGTTTTTCTTCTGCTGTGTTTCTTTTTTTTTGTCTTAAATAAGAGTTAGAAAACTGATTCTGTACTGATCAAAACATATGCAAGCACTTTTTCGTATGCTTAAACAGTATTTAAGCAGTGACAGCTTCTCTGCCATTGCTACTAGCAGCCTTTTTCCAGTGGTAATTACATTGTTGCTATGTTTTTTCACCTTTACACAGTTGTAAATTTGAAGTAACTTCAGTGAAGCATAGAATGAGAATTGGGGGGAAAAAAATCTGTGTAGTGCATCTGTTTGTGATTAACCATCATGTTTCCACATGTTGTATTCCTGCTTGAATTCAAGCAGTCCATGGAAACCTGATCAGCACTGTAATTATGGCCTGCTTGAATCAAGTCAGTCAAATAATGTCAAAAACAATTATTTTCTTTTCCAAAGGGCACAACAAGTTTGGGAATACACAAGAGAAAATGCAGATCTCAACATGTTAACAGTTTATGAACCAATCTCAGGGTATTCTTTCCTTGATTCTTGTTGAACTGGCAATGATGGGACTTTAAAATTTATTGACTCATTTTCATTAGAGTCATTGTTAGCCTTTTTTTAATACCAAAGCTACGCTTTCATGATACGAAGCTTTGCTATAGATCACCTTTCTAATTTGGTCTACTATCTGGAAGAAAAGTTAAGAATAAGGAGAAATGAGTTGTATTATCGAAATACTGCAGTTGAAAAGCAAATACAATAAAAATAAGAATATCAGCAAATGCAGCTGATTTTCAGAGGCACTGAGTTTGATGGGATTTTAAAGTCTTCGGTATTTAAAAAAAATCAGAATATCCCTGGAGTCTGAGCTAAAGGTTACTGTCCAGGAAATGAAACCTGTTTATTTCCATGTTCCTGGGATCAGGCCACTTACTCACGTGCCAGATGTCAGACAACTGAGTTCAGGTATTTTGTGCCAAGTGCATTTTGTTTCGTTGCCAATCCAGAGCAAGATTTTCTGCAGAAGTTAATAGTTTTTAACCTGTGCAAGACTTGTGGAATTGAACCTAGGATAAATCAGGATGATAAATATTCATTTAACAAATATGGCATAGTTCTACAAAAGTCTCCAGAGATCAAGTATTTCTTTATGTAGTTCATCAAGTTAAACACAGAATAATTTGTTAATAATACATTATCATCAAGTACACATTCATGTACTTTTCCTGTTGAAAATTCTTAAATATTCTGAAGAAAATTTTCATGCAAACTTGTATTTTTAAAATACTTCTTTCCAAAATCATCAACAGTCTTGATAAAGGGACTAAAGTGAAACTCCTGAATCTAGCATTCCCTGCAGAAGCTTTCAGATAAAATAAAGCTGACAGTATACTGAGGCCATAGCTGCACAGTGTGTTAATGGTGAACCTGACAGGATAAATCCCATTTTATGATTTCAGGTTTTTAATAAAATCTGTTGCCTTTTATTAATTCAGATTATAATTTGTCAAAGTAATTGCTATAACAAATGCCACTGAGATCATGACTAACAAGAAGTGAAATCAAGAGTCGTTTCTGTTGGACAGTTCTTTTCATATTTAACAGCCTTTTGAGAAAAGGAGGGTACTGTTAAATTTTGCCATATTTTTCAATATTTACAAAAAGTGAGGGAAGCTATGATTTCTTGAGCTTCCTTACTGAAGACAAGGCGAAGAAATACAAATTTAGGTTACCAAATTAACGTTTCTTATTGTCACCTCTAAGGCCCATCAGAGATCTATGTTACCTCTGTTTTGTCTCGATACATCATTGTATTGCGACATACCATGCTATTGTAAGATTCACACTGATCCTGTTTGTTTTTCCCCAAACCATCTTCATTCCTGCTTCCATGACATCTCACTTAGGTGAAATGCTTTAATTTAAAACCAGCAAAACTATCTTGACATCACTCAAGACATGATATCTAAATGCTTCCTACAATATGTTAGCTCACGAGGAGACAGGATGGAAAGGATTAGATATAGTTTATTTTAAAAATTAAATGCAAGATTTGTATGAGTGTGAATATAGATATTTACACTCAGAGGACAATGCAGTATATTTCAAAATGTTCATGTATGGATTTCACAGTGTAAGTTTTCATATATATGTATAAATGTACACACTTATATACATAGATACATATTTAAGTGATTTTCTGTTATATCATGCTACCACCTTTAGAGATAGCTTGTCATCTTAGTCTGTAAACTCTTTGGAATAGAGAATATCTCCTTATATGCTTATGCATTTCTCTGGGCAATTAGACCATGACCCTTTACAGAGATTACCGAGCATTACTACAATCACAAAAAGTAGGGTTTATATGCGTTTCTGCCTTAAATCACTCATCTGTTTCCAGGAATTTATATCTATTTATTAGTTCCATTCTACACATAAAATTGGGTGCAAATATTTTAAAAGAATTATGTACCACACATTTGTACATATGATTCTATCAGCACAGAAACATTTGCTGTCTCTGGTACGTCTACATACATACATGATACAAGGGCATTACTGTACCTGTAAGGTCAGATATTGAAGCTTCCTCGGCATGAAAACCGTTGTTTTTAGGGCCAACTGTGATAAAAGCATTTGTTTACCTTGAGAAATTTGGCAAAAGGAAAAATTAACATACGACATTTTGTGGATTCTAGAGATAGAGTGAAAGACATTGTAGCATCATATGGCAACCATATGGATCTCATTAAAGTCATCCTCTGACAGGCTTCTGCAATCATGGTCTACCCATTTAAACTCCTTTATGCAAGATAAATGTCTTATTCTATTACAGAAAGTGCTGCTCTGAAAGTTTGGTGACAACAATATTGAAGACCAAAATAACATTATATGGTACACTATCAGTGAAATGTAAATGGAAGGTAATATAATCTATGATTATATATACTCACTTAACTACCTAATTACTTGATTAACGTTTTGACATGTTTCTTAGCCTGTAACTTTTGTGAAGAAATAGCTATGCATTTGCAATCCTGCTGAAATCTTACAGCAAAGTCACAGAAGTATCTGCATCTGCCTCAGCCTATATTCAGATTGCCATTTCTAAAGAAAAATTTAGGACAATTTCATTATTTCTTTCGAAGTTTAATTACTAACAATGAATGGTCCAACTAATCACAACTGTTAACTGACCATGATGTACACCACTGTCATTTCAAAAAACTTTTGTATTATTGACCAGGAGATCACATTGATTCTTTAACATAAGGTCAGTTTATCTGCATACTATGAAGCACTGCAAAACGTGCTATGAACGATAATATTTGTTTAACGAACAACAACACATAAAACATGAGAAGAAAATATTCTGCCCATTCATTTAAGAGCACCTGCATATTATAACAACTGTGGACTGGCCACCTGTAGACCTAGACTAATTTTTCCTTTTGTCATGCTAGCAAAGAAGATCTAGTCTTCTGGGAAAGACTGTTGAGACTGAGTGCATTCTTCAGGAATGATTTGCAAAAAAAGAAGTGAGGTATCCATGTTTAAGACATTAACACTTCTGAAGTCAGAGTATCTCCACCATAAACTTTCACTGAGTTAATCTCAAGGAAAGAAGAATTTGCTCTTGGTCAATGACAAGTGGGTGTATACATCAACAACAACAACAACAAAATCTACTCAGAAATCACGCAAATAAAAGGAAAAAAGTAACATACTAAGGAAGAGCCTTCTGAACTGTGCAGTAAGATCCAGACAGTGCTTTAATTTTTGTTAGAAGCTTTATGGTTAGAGTGCACCCTGATATTAAAAATGCATAACAATAAAACATAAAACCATTTCCTTATTGCTGGCATTTATGCAAAACCACTTACAACCATTCAAAATATTAATATCCTTTCCTACCTAGCAATTAATGCTACACTATGGATTCAGTACTCCACGCACTAGAAAACAGCATTGCTACGCTGCACAGTGACCCACTGTACTTAATTACATAACAAAGTTCTCGACTTTAAGTCACAGAAATGAAAAGTCAGGGTTAGGTTTCACTGTAAAATCATGTCAAAATCCATAAACAATTTCAAATATACATACCATGTACACTAGAGAGCAATTTGCAGAGTCAGAGAACTGTTTCTTGAAATTACAGCAGGCCAATTTTTACTACTCATTTTTACTAAGTAGATTATTAGTAGAAAAAATGTTATGCATGTTTGTAAGAAAGGACACAACAAGCATGTGGTCTCAATTGTCTGCAAAGAGAAATATGTATGTACTGTTTTCATTTCCCTGTGTACTACTTTACTGACCTTTAGGCCTCAGTCACTCATTTGACTTGCACAGAGATAGTTTCTTAGGAAGATCAGTGAACAATTATGCTGTCAAAGAATAGGCAAATAAATAGAGTAAGTAGCTTCCTATTTAAGCTTTTACACAAAATGGAATCCAAAATTAGTCTTGGCTTTATTACCAAGCACGCCCAAGAGAACAGTTATGTGTAGCACACAGGCCCAGATTCCTCTGAGTTAAATTAAAATTTAACTGTATTTTTTCTAGCAGCAACTCAAAGCTTCAGTATCATAATGGAGTAATGGAATTAAGACATCGTTTGCTATCTCACAGAACACCAGGATGTTGGCTATAAGTATCAGAATTTTACTAATCCTTTTTTGAGCAAATTTCAACTGTTTGAGTGTGGATAAACTAGAGAAACCATTGTCTTTTTTTTTAACAATGGTTTGAGTTATGACTTACAGCCAAATTCTGCCTCCAGATCTGTGTGCACAGATGTTAACTGAAGTTGACTGGATTCAAGGGTGGAATTTTGATAATTTTTTTTTGTAGTTTAACCATGATTTTTCAAACATGTTCTTTGCAGTTTCAGAAGACCAACCAACCCACTGGTTTAGTCATTCTACCTGACTTTCCTGTTTTCTTCTGTGTTCCAAACTCCAGCCCATGATTTAGAAGATCTATCATGTTGTATCACATTGGAAACTTTTTAATTGGCAAGTCTTCTACTTTGTTCAAAGGCAACTGGAAAGTAAAGCTTCCTTAAACCTGTGCACTTGCCTTGTTTGAACCCCATACTTCACAAGGTAAAATCTTTCTTAACTAAGGCATTTCAGCTGATTCAGTTCCAACTAAAGAATGCAATTTCAACTACATGGATAATGAATGACTGATAACCACAGGACAAGAACAAGAGATCCAGACTCATTCTATCAACATGACAAACAAGCAGTTTAAACCAGTTTTCTTGAACAGTTTTAATTACTTTTTTAGCATGGCTGATGGGGACAGCCATGTTGAAGAAGATCCATTTCTAATACAACATTCTGAATTAATCCATTTTAATATGTTTTGAGGAGGTTAACCAGAAAAACTTCCAACTTTTACTATGTCAGACTTCCTCTTCTTAAATTGTGATAAAAACCAGCTTAGTTACATCCAAGCAAATATTAAAAGGGTGAAATTAAGTATTACCTATTATACCATTTTTTCTTAGTTGTGACCCTTCTCAACATGGCTCTTTTGTTCTAAGAAAGAATTTGGGAATGAGGGAGGTAAATCCTGAATTAACCTTGAAATCTACTTCTTAATGCAATGTGGCAGAAATATATTTTGTTGATTTCTTATACCTCATTGTTGCTTTTTTCAGTTTGAGAAAGTGGCTCTAAAAGATGCAAAATCCTAACTGGGGAAGGAATGCCCTTGGTTTGGCGTGTTGTACTGTATTTGCACACAGATTGGTCAAAACAGCCTCTAGCCTGGAAGACTTTGTGCTTTTGCCCGGGGGTATATTTTGGTTTTAACTGTCCAGAAATATTTCCATTATGTTTGTTAGAATTTTATATGAATTTTTGCATTATCACACGGATACATACATACTCTGCATTCAGTGTTACAAAGCGTTATTCTCGCACACTGTAGCATCTTATTCCCTAGGAATAGTTATGTCCACACTCATTTTCCAAATGGGTTGGCAGTTTACTTTCATTATTTTTATACTAGATGTATGTCTCATGTCTGTATTTCAGAAGATATTAATAAATAAATAAATTACGAAAAACTACCAGTCACTTCATACAGTATAAAATTACTACTGATAGTAAATTTCTATGACTATTATAGTTTTTATATTTACTAACTCCTGAAGTAGCCGCTGATTCTAGCGCTGTCTGTCACGGCAGTGGTGCTACAGGTGCTTCAGCAGTGACCAAATGATTCTCATGTCTTTCTGTAAATAACCTTGCCTGCAGAGATGCTGGAATTACTGTTTGAAGACCCCAAAGCAAACAATTATTCTCAAGAGACGGTTCTGATATAGGATATAATGTTTCAACAGAACCTCTGACAAATGGTTGATGTGAAATAAAGCACATTTTGGGGAAAAAAAATTAATGTTTTTTCTCCTTGGCCATTTGCCACACTATAGAATTTAAAGTTAGAAATGAAAGATTCCAAAATGTAATCGGGGGGGTTTTGCCGTCTGTTCTAAAAAACAAATACATTGATGATGACAATGACAATAATATTAAGAAAAATCTTATTGTCATATCTGCCACTAAAAACTTCCTACCCTGCCCTTCAGAGTACACGTATGCCTGAAAATGAGATCAGAACTCCAAAGGTTCTGTGGTGCCTGGGCACCTCAAAAGTCTCACCTGGAGACCTGTGAATTACCTGTAGTATGTTGGTCCCAAGGATGTACCTGAAATTATGCCAGATTCAAGGCTTCAGACTTACTGCTCTCCAGCTGCCTTTTCTCTGCTCTTCTAAGGAGCGTGAATCAACAGAGGAAGGAGGAGGAACATAGGAGATGTGCAAGTTTATCTGTGGTACTGTTACTTGGTTGAAAAAGTTCTGGGGGTGACCAAGATCTTTGAGAACTTAAAACTAAAGTCTCAAACCAGTGATTACAAACCTCAGATCTACAGTCTGTAGTTTTGCCCCTCCGCAGTTCCAAAAATCTCTAAAAAATGTGATGTGTTTCTATAAATGGAAAATAAAAAGTAACATAAATAGCAAATGCAATACACCTGAAAGATCAGCAAGATATCAAAAAAGTACTTAATAAAGAACTTAAATATCTAGTATCTGAGTGATGTAGATGCCCAGTCCCAAATTAAATCATAATGAGGTCTACTTTGGGAAAAAAACAAAGTGAGAGCATATGTAGAAAAACAAAAGAAAGGAAAGGTTAAGAGGAAAAAAAATCATGTTAGCATTAAGAAGCAATTTAGGAAGGATACACGAAGACTAAGTATTGCTGTTTATTTTCATGAAATCAATAGTAGTAGCATCACAAGGAAATGGAAGCAGGATTATATATTCTATTCAGAACATGAAGAGTACAGGACTGCAGAAAAACTGAATCCCCTCCACTGACTCAATAGAGGATTAGTCAGCTTGCCAGCACAATATATTCCAAACAAAATAAACTCGTATGACATTGAAATTAAAATGATACTTAACATTTTATCCCATTCAAAATAAGAAACATTTGAGAACAGATGTGAAATTCTTTTTCATTCATTTTCTCAAATAAATGTTGCATTAATTTTGTAGAAGGAGGTGCTGAATTTACAACTGGAAGAGCAATACGTAACATATCTATCAGTATTTATAATAGTATCTTTGGCTAAAATAGGGCATTTCCAGCTTCCTAGAAACTGACACAATCTGTGGCACGTATGGGACAGAAGCCTACTATTAGAGATCTAAGAAAGAATTTTGCTGTTTAAATCTTTACATAACTTCTGCTCTCTTGCCTGATTTAGTCTGATCTAAAACTGTATTGAAAGTTTTTTCCTGTCTCTGTTATCTCACAGCTTCATGAGTATCTCCCTGAATAATTATTGGTATGCTGCGCTAGGAACTATTTCTCTATCACCTAAATTTGGAGCAGATTTTTTACGTTGCTTGTTCTTTCTATAGCACCTTTCTTTGAAAGTAAACATCACAGGAGTGCGGTTGCAATTTGCTCACCGTTCCAAATAATCCTTTCACTGTTTCTGGAAAAAGTTATTTGGAAAGGAAATTGGGATGCATATATCGGTCTGCTCTTCCAAAAAAATCCTTTCCCAGTTGCCGTGGTTTAACCCCAGCTGGCAACTGGGACCACACAGCCATTCACTCACTCCCTCCCCTGCCAGTGGGATGGGGAGAAGAGGGACAAAACCCCTTTTTGGGTTGTGATAAACACAAAAATGGAACAATAATGGAAAAGAAAATAATAATAACAGTAAAAGAATACATAAAATGAGTGATGCAATGCATCACTGGTGATGGATTGCTCAGCCCATCTCAAGCAGTGATTGTAGATCCCTGCACCCTGGCAAACCCTCATTTATCTACTGAGCATGGCATCTATGGTATGGAATATACCTTTGGTCAGCTTGTCCTGTCTATCCTCCCTCTCAGCTTCTATGGGAAGCTGAAAACATCCTTGACTGCTTAGCAAAAACTAGAAACATTAGCGTGTTATCAACGTCATTCTCATCCTAAATACAAAACACAGCACTATACCAGATGACAGCAAGAAAATTAACTCTATCCCAGCCAAAATCAGGACACTAGTAGCTACTGAACAGAAGGCAATTTTCATACAGTATTGACATAACACCAAGAAATCTTTTCCCACAGCTAAATGCTTGATTATTTTCCAGTGGTACGATAGCAAGATGTTTCTATTCCTCCCCAGTATCTGAGAGGAATACTACAGCCCACAATATTCCTGCAATCCTGATCCATCATCTTCTGAGATACTATTGAATAACCATGGTATGGCTGCCTCCCTTAACAACATATCAGGGTTATGAAGCCCCTGAGAAATTTGTTTAAAATTTCCCTTTTTCCTACAGGGCAAAGCTACACAAGTTCCTTACAGAGGGTTTCTTTTTTCCAAAGGAAGCTGATGCATGACTTACGCTCAAGGTGAATAACCTGATAGAATATATTGCATGAACTGAATTTTCAGTTAAAAAAAAAAAAATGAAAACAAACCACAACCAAAAAACCCAATGCCCAGGAGTCGATAGAAGGAATAACAGAAGGTCAGGCTGTAAGTACACTGACAAGTCTGAATCAGGAAATACTACAAGGGAGGGGAATGGGAGTATTGCAGCTTAATGTGCCAATCTTCAGCTGTGCAATTCCCATAGGGTGTATTCTGCCACCATTACTCATGTTAGGTAATATATTATGTTATGACGTATTCCCACTGACTTCAATTTCAGTTGATTTCATCCTACCTAGTCATAGATAGGAAATTCTTCAGCATCATAAAGTGTAACAGATAGAGGTCCTTGGCTCAGCTTAAGATATCTGTAGTTCCTCAACCCATGATAGATACATACAAAATACATATATGGTAGTTGTATTTTTCATTTACTGATTTCAGTGCTATTTTTGGAATATATTTCTCAGCCTAAATAAATCTGGCTTTTAGAGATTAATGGAACATTAAAGCTTAAACTGTGAAGTGTGTGCTTATACTGGAGTTCTCTCATATATACTACCAGAAAAGAAAAGGTAATTACCTAGAAAAGAAGGGACAATGCACCAAGGTTCCCTTCCAGTGATTCTGAACCTAGCACTGTACGGAAAGGAAAGGACAGGAGAATATCTGACCTATTCATATATCTGGAGTCTAGCATTTGTACGCGCTATTAAATATGGCTTAATAGCTTTCAGGAGAATTTTCCTGAAGTGTTCTTGGGGTTCTTTTGCTTTTTAAAAGTTGAAATATGTCAACAAGCTTTAGTCATCTCTTATCGTTCTGTGCTTTTCCTAGCAGAATTATCATTCATCAACCAGCATTAGCAGTGCCATATCAGGTTCGACGATGGTCATGTGGGGAAGAAAACCTGGGCCATAAGAAAGAAAGCTGCAGAGGCAATACCCAGACATCAGGAGTTCTACTACAGGGCAACTGAATTAAATTGTAAAGAAAACCAAATCTTTGGAAGAGATATCCTTATGGGAATTGATGTCAAAAAGTCACTGTTCTTGCAGCCATGTAGTCAAATAGGCTTATCACAGCAGGTAAAGCTCTTCCAAAGACATATGAGTTATCATAATTCTCCTCTTTTCCCCTTGGAAAAAGGTGAGTTATTCTTGATGAAATTGCTTCGGTTTCAAATAATAAAAAAATAAAAAAGCAGTCTAAGATTGTTTCAGAGTTTAGAGAGCACTTTCTCAAATGTATCTCACATACTAGTAAGGTACATGTGGAGTTGTTTTACTGCTACAATTTCAATTTCTTTGAATTAGCATAAAGGGTTGGAATTATTCAAAGCTGGAAGTTAGCATTAGTGCTGGAGCCTAATTAAGCTTACCTAAGCAGTTATACACTTGTTTTGTTTCTAGCATGGGAGAAAGAGGATGCTTTGTTGTGTAATTAAGAACAGTAGGCCGCTACACGATGTTGGCAAAGCTGTTTTGCCATTGTAAGAACTGCACAATGTCCTCTACTGCTCAGCATTAATTGTCAGATGGGAAAGGAGATTTTGAACAGTGTAAGTGGTTTTGCATCAATGCTAGCAATCAGGCAATAATTTTACGTCTTATCAGTATACATTTTTAATAATCCTGGGACTTCTGTCTGCCAATAAAGGGTAATCTGTAACAGAGCTGGAAAAATATCTAGACCCACTGGTTGTCTGCACACTAACCTCTATGTCTTTATTTGGGTGTTTTCATCTTCCTGGTAAACAGACTCTTAAACTGACTTGTTTATTCATTACAGTTTTAGTTTTACAATATTGCCAGTCCTGATATTAAAAAAAATCAGAAGATTTACACCAAATTATATTTTCCCTATTTTTCTGAATTTTTGGTTATTCTTGGATGATCTTTTCAAGCTGTTCTCCACAGATATGAAAGCTAGAAACATGCACATCTTTAAATGAAAGGTGAGACTCTCTTGTTATCACTTGTGGCCAGCACCTGGTGCTTCAAGTACAGCATTAAATACTGCAAGACTTACGATAAAGCAGCAAGAGCTGGCAAGAGTAGGTTTATTTGGGAATATGGGTTATTGGTAGAGAATAATGTTCAGCATTGGCTTAAAAAAGAGGTTCAGTGTGGGATGGGATTTGGTTTCTGTAAGTGTTTTCAAAAGGTACTCTAAGGAGCTTGACAATGTCGGCTTCCAAACAATTTTTTTTACTGTTGTTATAGCAAAAAGGCTACATAGAAATGAAAACTGACTTTCTTAAAAATGCTGTCAAAGGTGTGGAATCAGCATAGAATCAGCATACTAGCACACTAGAACAGAAAATATTTCATTTCTCTGTTTTGCTTTGTCATCAGACGTTTAGCAGCTATGTGCAACAATAAAATGTAAAAGTGGTTGGAAAAGACTGTTTCACGTTCATTTTTTAAGCCCATGGAGTAAAAGCTTGGTTTTGCCTACCTATGGGCAGTGCAAATTGTGAATTATGGCGGGCCAGGGCAGAATCAGCCTGCAAATTCCACAAGGTAACACTTTGTGCTCATCAGAAGGCCAAAACATAGAGTATAAGAGTAGTTTCGATTACAGTACACTAAAAGATACGTTTCCCAGCAAAATAACCTCGAGCATAAGAGGAGGAAAAAACCCTTCCTTGGGACACATTCTAACCCTCCTTACACTGCATTTATTGGTGAGTGTCTGGGGACTGTCTAGGAATTTGTACTAAAAATTAACGTGCTTGCTAATTTCTGCTGTTCTGTTTGCCTGTGCTTGTGGGGGATGCCATTTCAGCTGGATGAGGGTGGGAAAAAGGAATGGGAATCTTGCCTCCAATTGCACTACATAAAAGGTCAAATTTGTCAGTGAAGTTTAACACTGGATTTTAAGCTATATCCATCCCTGTTCTCACCAATTTCTTCTTTCCTTTGACTCAGCTCAAATATTTTTTACAAAGACGTTTTATCAAGTGTAAAACTTAAACTTAAGTGGGTAACACCTAACTACTAGAAAAAGATTCTAGGTACGTTACTCACTCTTGGACTTCAATAGATTCTTTTGCCTATATGTCTCCATTCAGCAAAATACTCATGTCTATGTATAAAACCTTGAAGATGTATATAGTCTCATAAGAAATAAAGAAGAATTACTTGCCTGCTTAAAGTCAGCCATGCTCTTGAGCATTTTTCTGAGCCAGGCCCTAAAATTAATTTGAAAAAAAGAAAAGTTAAATCCAATGTTCCTCTTTTTATGCCGTCAATTTTGTGCCTACAGTCATCCACAAAGGGAAAATTGTTGGGACATTTAAGCACAGTTTAACGTTGTAGATGGCTGAGTCATAAGCACAATTTGGTTTGTTATTTTGGTTTTGTTACTGTCAGGATTCAGTCATGGAGACCCACTAGCGCCAAGAATCCTTTCTTAAAGTTTGTGCTTTAGTTAGAAGAAAACAACTGCATCTTAATTGTTATAGAAAATCTGGACTGACTGCTGCTTAGAAATGAGTGATTTTTCCTATTACCAAGCAGTATATGCCACATATGATTAGCGGAAATACTAAATGACTTTGAAATAATCATTGTCTGGAATTTGGAAGAGCTCAATTTACAATTGTTCTTGTTAAATATTTTGACCAACTCCCTTTTATCAACAAGAGTGACTTGTGCTGTACTAGTCTATGAAATCTACAGATTCTGTCACTTTCCAGTCCAGATTGGACAAGATATCTTTGAAGATTGCTAGTTCAAAATCCATCTCTCTCTTTCCCTCTTTTTAAAAATTTTTGTTCTCTTTCTTTTGCACACAAAGGGACACTGTCAAGCTTTCATATGTTCATCTAGAAAAACTCACCAATTTTTATTTTTCTTTAAACCTATCTAGTTTGCTGCCCACATTTTTATTAAACACAAACTATTCCACATAACTCTTGCCAGGAGCAAAATAGTCCATAGTGTAACTCCTCCATAATGGAATCATTTAAAATCATGACTTATTCCAGGTCTAAGGTGATTGTACATTATTTTTAGCTGTTTCTGCTATCCTTGACACAGGCAAGGGAGTCAGGTACTTAAGCTCCTACACCACAGGATTTCAACTGTGATAGTTTACCTATAAGACACCTCTTCCTCTTAAATTTAAGGCTATTTCATTCATGAGCTGAAGGTTTTTTTCCCCCAAAGCCAAGTGGATTACACAATGTCAGAAAGAAGAGCAAATAACAAGCCAGTAATTTAGCCAGTATGTCAACAATAAAAGAAAACCTAAAACAAAAATGGAAAGGGTTTTATTCTAGATAACAAACTTTCTGTCATAATAAATTTACTGTTCTGAATTTCAAAATATCACAGAAGCATAAAGAATCTCAAAATAAATACTCAAACTAAGTAAACTTGTAGGCACACTTCTATGTTGTAAATTTCTGGAGTGAGACACTTCCATTTCATCTTCAAAGTCTAATGCTAAATGTAGAAGGAAGCCATTAATGTCCCATAATTTATAAATGATAACTGCTGCTACATAATGCTTCAAAGCCATTTTTAAGCCATTTAAGCTTTTTCAATTTGCACTAAATATCTACCAAGAGATTATAGTTTAGAATTTAGAGCAATATTTAAACTGATATCATATACTTAATTTTAAATAAATTTTAGTATGAAAATATAATTTCTCAAGATATACAGCACATGATTTCCCTCTTCTGATCAACCAGAGAGCAAACAGAAGTTTTAAAGTTAAGTTCTTTGAGTTGTTCCTAAGCTATTAACTTCCATGGTACCCAGAATATGGATGATCATAGGGGCTGCAACACCAGCTATGGCATGCTGAAAACTGGTTCTTACTTTTAAACACATAAACCAAATTATTTCATAATTACTATTACTGAACATTTATTTTTCAGTTATTTTAAAAAAAAAAAGGAGCAAAATGAGGTTTTTTATTGTTTTTAGAGAAACAAAAGAGATGATGACACGGGAAAAAAATTTTGCCCTTCCTTAAGTGGTGAGTGGCTGGAAGGAGAAGGTGTTTTTAAAGGTATAGGTGCACCTAGAAAACTTTTGTATGACAATCCTAATGGAGAAGAAATGTGAAATACGTGGGCAGAACAAAATCCTGCTACAGGCAACATCACAGTCATCTCTCAGCTAACCCTTTTTGTTTTGTGCATCTTTTCTCACTACATACATTTTCCAGTCTGAGAACTGACAGACATCACTCTGAGTTAGAAACTGTCTTGTAGAGGTTACTTCGCATTTTTCAGATAAAATGGAAAGATACACCTTTCCACGACAGTTGTTAATACTCTTAAGGTTTTTAAGCTCTTTCAGGCAGCAACAGTAAGTTTATATGTTTGCAGAGTGCCTCTAGCAACTACTGTATTATACTGAATAAAAATGATGGAGAGAGGACTGTTTTTCTGCTGAAAAACAGTCTTCACTATGCTGCCTGCTCTGGATTTTTTTCAGTATTTACCATAATAAAACAACCTTAGAGCGGGCACCGTGTCAGAAGTCAAAGGGATAATGATGATATGTCTATGAACAAGGAGTATTTTGCTGAGAGCCAAACCCCTTTCCAAGTTGGTACTAAGTGAATCTCAAGTAGAAATTCTCATACAATTTTTATGACTGAGGGGAAGCGCTACCCCAGTAACTCTTGACTTTATCATTACAATTTTAAATTCAGTTATTGCACATTTTAATATACAAAACAGTTTCCATGGAAATATAAAGTAGAATTGTTGGCCCATTTGAAACAAGCAGATGGTGAATGAAGGGGGAAGGATGGAGGCAGAGCCACTGATGTGGAATTTCTCCATCTTTTACCAGTTCACCAAGAAAATAACTGAAGTTAGCTTCAGTACTGCAGCCAACTTTCGGATGAGTTGGCCAGAAGGACAGACAACAGTAATACTATTCTGCTGGCTTATCTTGTACATATAGTAAATAATATGTTATATTTTCATCTAAACATTCTGAACCCTTTAAAAATAAGTCATAAGAGAGCATATACAGAAACACAGGATGTTTTCTCACAGCCATGTTGTACTTACAGACAAACATGTGACAATATCTTACAATATATTATTCATATTTTGAAAGTAACCTCTGTTAAAGGAGGTCCCAATTTCCTCAAATGACTATTTTAGAATCATGAAATAGCTCAAGTTGGAAGGGACCCATGAGGGTCACCAAGTCCAACTTCCTGCTCCTCATAGTTCTACCTAAAACTGAACCATATGACTAAAAGCATTGTCCAGACACTTCTTGAACTCTGACAAGCTTGGTACTGTGACCACTTACTTCCCTACGGATCCTGTTCCAGTGACTGACCACCCTCTCAGTGAAGAATCTTTTCCTAACATCTAGTCTGAACTTCCCCTGACACAGCTTACTGCATTTCCTCGTGTCCTGTCACTGGACACCAGAGGATAGATCAGCACCTCCCGCTCTGCTGCACCCCCTTGAGGAAGTTATAGACCATCATGAAGTCACCCCTCAGCCTTCTCCTCCAAGCTGAACAAGCCAAGTGACCTCAGCTGCTCGTCCTAAGTCTTGCCCTTGAAGCCTTTCACTATTTTGGTTGCCCTCCTCTCCCGGACACACTCTAATAGTTTGATGTCCTTCTTACAATGAGGTGCCCAAAACTGCACACAGTACTAAAGGCGGACTGCACCAGTGCAGTGCAGAGTGGGACAATCACCTCCATCGACTGGCTGGCTATGCTGTCCTTGATGCATGCTAGGACACTGTTGGCTCATATCAACTTGCTGTCAACCCAAACCCCTAGTTCTCTTTCCATAGGGCTGCTCTCCAGCCTCTTGTCCCCTAGTTTGTATGTATAACCAGGATTTCCCCATCCCAGGTGGAGAATCCTGCACTTGCTCATGTTATATTTCACATGGTTGGTGATTGCCCATCTCTCTCTGTAAGACCTCTCTACCCTCGAAGGCCTTCACAGCTCCTCCTGGTTTAGGATTATTGGCAAACTTACTTAATGTACATTCAGCTCCTGCATCCAGATTATTTATAAAAGCATTAAAGATCACTGGCCCTAAAATTAAGCCCTGATATTTTGATTAATGTCTTGGTTGATCTTTTATCTGTGGTTATACATATTTACAATTCGACCAAAATCAGAAAATTCAAATGATATTTTGCCTTTTCCCCAACTGGACACTCATACAATCATTTCTGCTATGCATACTTCTGCATGCTTTGAAAGAAGTGTTCTACCAC
This sequence comes from Chionis minor, assembly GCA_013398295.1. Lineage (NCBI taxonomy): Eukaryota > Metazoa > Chordata > Aves > Charadriiformes > Chionidae > Chionis > Chionis minor. Next base: position 70,899 of record VZSF01002036.1, on the reverse strand, counting down.
CTTTGAATGAACTTGAATGACGCATCAGTCAATGTGAACCCACATTTATGATCATGACCCTCATGATTCAGGACTCAGCCTACATTGGTGACCAGTTTTTATTTTCATTTTTGCCAGAAACCACACTTGCAGTGGGGCTGCCAGAACATCCTACTGCTGTCTCTCCTTCTCTCCTCCTGTACTGGGAAAGGGGTATTCAGAATTCTAAATAGCACAAACAAATTCAACAATCTCTTTCCTCCAGCTTCTTCACCATTAACTTGATTTCAGTATTCACTGAAAATGATCACAACAGATCATGAATGTGCTGAGAAAATTAACTTCAAAATTTAAATAAAGCCTTCGTGCTTATCATCATGTAGCATTTATCAACAGTTCTACAGTTTTGATAGCAATACTAAATTGTTGAGAAGAGGCATTATAAACTCAAGCAAGACATATTAGCTCAAGTATGGGGTAGTGAGAGGAGATGTAGCTAGAACAAATATAGTAAGTGGTAAGTAACAAAAGATGTTATTAATGTGTCTAGATCTGACGCAGGAATGTAGAAGAAGAACTAAAGCACTGAGGTAGGGTCAAGGCCACCAAGCTTTCACAAGAATCTGGGAAAAGCAGTGAGTTCAAAAGATTCCCCAATACAAATCTTTCTGATTTTGTTCCCTCACCGTATTTGCTTTTTGCTACCTGTGACTCTCAGTTGCCTGAATGGTTTTGCAGTATCTAACATGTTAAGGTGTTGCCTTCAAGTTTTATTAATGTTTTGCAATCATTTTCTAGTTTCCTGATGAATTAGCCTGTCAAAAACACTTTTTAACAGATAGTATAATAATTGAGCATTGAACATCTGTTCGAATTTGTTGTGGATAAATACTGAATTGGAGAGCCACAAAAATATAATTTATTATAGCTAGTAGATGCTCTTCTGCAGTAAATAATTGCTACCTGGAAAATTAATTTACTTTTTTATTATTAAAAACTGACAGAGAATAATATAAAAACTATGGACTCCTCAATTCTGTAAAATCCTTGTCATGAAGAGATGGAATAAGTTTTTTGGGTTTGCTTATTTTCTCCCACTTGCCATTTTTGAGTGAGATTTTGGGGAATATCCATCTTACACCAATATTTTTTGAGCCAATATTTTGACATTTTTTATGCTTGGATAGATATGGTATTTGATACATAAATTTATCCCGTTCTTTACAGAATTAGTCTTTTTTAGATACACAAACTGAATCATTTCATATATTCTGAATTTAGATATGATGTGTATACATCTGAAGTCTTGTTTTCTACACATTGATTAACTCAGCTTTTGCAATGTGTCTTAATCGGGAAATCACAAATTTCACATTTGGAAATGGCTTACATCTGTAAAGCAGAAAGTCCTGCATTCTGAATAGCAGCTTCATATTAACATTAGACATTGTGAAATCTCTTTCAAAATACATGTTAAACAATAGAGCTCAGAACATTTACATATAAGAGTTTATATAGGACTGCTAATCTAAATAAAAATGCTGTGCTTCAAAAGCTCAGACCAGTTAGAAAAATGTTCTCTCTAAAGAATTTGAAAATTAAAATGTCTGCATGTTGAAACACATCTTAATTTGAAATGCTTAAAAATAAGTAGCAATCATCTTATTTTTCTGTGTGATACAATTATGGAATAACAAGGAGGAACATTTTTGAAGTATATTTAACAAGTAGCTTGTTTCAGCCTGGATATTAGCTTGATTTACCATCTGCAGAATTACCAATAACATGATGCATTTATTACCCGTAAAAGCTATTAGCAGGTCATTTTGTTCAGTTCATCATATGTGTCTTGAGACACAATCTGGCGTCTAACAGATTTTCATACATTGATGTCACAGAGAATCAGACTGTTCTTTAATTGATTGTTTCTTGCTAGACTACTTTGATTAAAACAGGTTGTGCTATTTGCTTTTAGTTCTACATTTCTCTACTTTAAATGCATGCCCAGGAAAGGCAGAAATTATTCTCATTTCCCTAGATTTGTCTAATTCAATGTGTATGTGATAATCCTTGTAATCAAGCTGTTTAAAAACTGTTCCAGTTATTCTAAACCCATTACTCCCTTCCCAATTAATACAATCTACACAATGTTTTAAAAGCTATTCATCTTTCCAGGCCAAGTTGTTAGAGGATTGTTAGATCTTAAGCCTTGGAGACATGAGTGCATACAGAGGAAAGGCATCTGAAGAAAGTGTTTTTTCCTTTAATTTACTGAGGGCAGGCTCATAAACTGGGCTCTAGCAGGAGGAAAAGAGGTAACTGTTCTATATAACAGGAAACAGCAGAATATCTGTGGACATTTTGTTGGTGCACCATTTGAAAGTAGGGTCTTATTTGGTCCCCAAAGGCCAGATCTATGCTCTGTGGGGAATAGAATACCAATTATGTGGTTCATACTTTTGATTCTTCAAGAATCAGCAATTTGAAATAAGACTGATGTGGCAGGGACTTAAAAATGAAAAAAAAAAAAATGTAGTGCTATTTTTAAGTTTAGTAGGTGCAGAATTCTACCCAAAATATGGTTAACAATTCAAGATACTATTTGAGCTGTGGTAGAGGTGTTTTTGTTTCTTTCTCCTTTTCATTTGGTGCTAAGACTCTCAGCTGATTTAAATTGGTATCATTACTTAGTAATTAACAGACTTATGTCATCTTACATTGTCTAAGGATTTAATTTTTTTAATATTAAACTTTATTATCTATTTATGTTAATGTTTAATAAAAAAATCAATCCATGCAAAAACACTATTCATGACCAAGGTAAGGTTGAAGTGGTGCATAAAACCTATGCATTGCCTTTTTGCTCTTGGTTTATGCAGGTTTATCCTGCATAACTGTTTTTCATGCTGTACCACTTTTGTTGTCTATAATTATTATGCATGTTGGTACCCAATATGAATTGCCTACAAATGTAAAGGGTACACCTACCTGCAGAAGGGTGGATCACCTATAAAACTAAGCTCCTGAACACAGTGATTATTCATCCTCATTTACCCAGTTTATAGGTTCTTTTGAATATGACGAATATAGAAAAATATGGAAAAAATATCTGGAAATTAAACATAATGATTCCTTGGACATTCTTTGTATTTCTGAAATTACTGACTGTAATGTGAAGTAGGATTTTCTATATTCTTTATTACATACTACATATAATAATCTGACTTGAGAGACAGACTCTGCACTATTTATGACTATGTGCTAGAAAACACCTGAAGACAGAAGAATTGAAAGACAATCAAAATGAGAGAGAGACGGAGGAGGGAGGCCTGAAACTCGCATCCTGATTAGCTGCACTTTCCCCCATCACAGATACAAGGTCAATACTCTCTTTCCCTAAAGCTTCAAACTCCTGTTACGAAGTAAAATTATAGTAACGTTAGAATAACTCTTTATGACTTTTTTATCATGACTGAATGAACACAAACCTACCAGAAAAGCCTCATGCCACCTCTGCTAATCTTTTTGCATTTTCAGATGTACTGCATATGTACGTAAACAGAAGACACCATGGCTGGCAAGAAGCCATACCTAATTTTAGAAGTATCTTAGACTCTAGTTAAAGAGAATGGAAGTTAGCCACGCAATGGAAAAAGTCAACTCAAAAAACATAGATATCTATCAAGGCCCTTACATCATCCTACTTTCTCTTCCCAGTGGGACACTGGGCAATTGTATCTGCACCACCAAGTTATCATCTTAATTGGTCTTCAAATAAAAGATAGGACCATGTTGTGGCTTAACAGACCTGTCCTGGCAATGACAGCAGAGTCTAGGATTCAGCTTTTTCAGGGGTCCTTGGCTTCCAGCAGTTATATGATGGAAATATTCTGAAAAGATGACACCCTTCAAACTTAGCTGTTGCCAGAGCAGCACACAGAGCTCACCAATGGTTAGTTCCAGGAGGAAGGAGGGAAAAAAAATCCCTTCCAAGTATACTCCGTTCCATACCAACCTTTCAGAGGCTACTTGAAGGAAAACTTACATAATTCACATGTTCAATGCAGACACATGATATTAATACTTTTTAGAAAGGGCTTGGTGTCCACCATTGGAATGTGCCAAGAAGACTGGGCACCAGTGATTTGCACCAACAGGACAGGGAATTACGGCAGGGGGAAGCAATGAGCAGAGAAAAGAGAGAGCGATAAATGGCATAAGATCCTTTGGGGAAGGAGAAGAAGGAGAAGGAGGAGAAGGAGGAGAAGAAGGAGACACACTTTCAAGTGCAGGATGAGAGTAACAAAGAAAGAATGCGAAAAGGTTAGAGGAATGTATGGATTGGACCCAAAGTGAAAGCACTGTATACAAAAGGAGGGGGGTAAAGTAGACAAGCAGTCAGCATGGGGCAGAGAAAATGCAGTCAAAACTGTCACTGGTTTTCCAAATGTTGAAGATCCCTGTTTTGCCAAATTCCCGGACGCTTTCTTTCCAGAAGTCCCCATAGACGAGTTACCCAAAGGAGAGGAAGAACTATCACCGAGGTCCTCAATGGTTGCTTGTCTCTGTTTCCAGAATGATGATTTGCTTCAGTGAAGTCTTACTCATTCTCCCATCTCAAATAAAGACCTTTATTTTGACTGTTTGTGTGTCTTCTCACCAGTGGAGAATCCTGACTTTTCCAACCCACCTTCTTCTCTTGTAGCTTAGCCAATGGGGAAAGTTAACAGAGGCAGTAGAACATAAATACAGCCATATTGTTGTATCTTTAATAATAATAAAAAAATAATCTAGTTCCCGTGACTATTCTGATTCCATTTACAATCTGAAAGGTGGGCCTCTTGGACTGAAATATTCTTGTACAGCCCAAAGCTTTTTACATCACTAAGCTCTGAATTCTGCAAATATCTATGTCTCCTGTCCTGTATGGGGGTGGAGCTCATATTACTCTCACTAGAACTGCACTTGGGCAAGGGATGGCATATAAAGTCTGCATGATACACTCTTTATTGGAAAACATTTTATTTCTATTTAAGATGCATTAAGAGGTGACACAATGTTCTTGCACTCCCCTTCCCCCTCCGTTTTTCTTCTGCTTTTCTTGCATCTGGTTTACAACATAATTTTTCTCCCTGTGAATGGTTCTGAATAAGAATGGCAATGGCAGTACTCTAACTGCACAGCAAAGAAAAAAAATTCAAATTATTACCAGTGCATATAGACTTACACTTTCATTCTTTATTTTAGTTACAAGTCCATTTAAATCTCTAAAACAGGAAAACACTACTCCTTTATTACCCACTGTTAAAAACTAACAACAGCTAAATAAGTGAAATTTTATATTTGTAGGGTGTCTGTAAGCCTATCAAAAGACCAAAAATATTTCACAGTCTGTAGAGGATTAGAAAATAACTTCACTAATTAATGACATGCAACCATCTCTGGTGAAGACCCTGTCAGTCATTCCAAGTGGACATATGTCATGTCAATTCTTTTTTGTGGGTGGTGGTGGGGAATATTATGAGTAACAAATCTTCCTGAAACTACAGAGGAAACACAGATACACAGATTTTAATTACAAGAGTATGGAAAATTACAAGGACACAGGAAAGCAATGACGTGCCTCTTGCAAAAAGTGCTATGAGCCTTCGGCAACCACAAACTGCCGGACCTCATTCTTGCTTCTGAGTTAAAACGTGAACCTTGGGAACAGACTTGCTGAGATTTTAACTCGGCACATAGTCAGAGGAAAGAGTGCCACCTACTGAGAGCAGACATTGAAACATGGCTTATTCTTCCTGACTTAACACATTCTTTTTTTTTTTTTTTTTTTACTAACAGGTAAAGCGTCCTGAGTATTTTTTAATATTCCAGTCTAGATATATTTGTATGTTTCATGAAATTTCAAAATTAAAAAAATAAATCCCATACAGAGTACCACAAATTCAGATTTGAAGACCCCAAAAAGTCAATGTGATTTTGGAGAACTGGGTTAACCACAGCGATGGCAACATAATTTCTGTGGGGTTTAGTCTCCTGGCCAGCAGCGGGACATAAGCTAAGAGCTGGTGGATGAGTTAATCTAAAGCACCAAAACGGAGGAGGAGGGAAGGAATTACCAACATCTGACATTTTTGAGAAAAGGGGACTAAAACAACTGGCTCATCTAGAAAAACACATATTTCATCACTTTCTGAAGATATCTATAATGTGAGCAGTGGTCTTTCTATCCAAGAGTATGAACAGGTCATCACCGAGCTTGTTTTTACAATTGTAGTCCTCGTTCACTTTCCCCAGTTTTACATATCATTGCATCACCATTGGCAAAACTGACACATGAGCAGGATGTTTTATATGGGATTAAGCTGCACAGAAATAATGGTGTAGAGTAGATGGCCCATACTACCAATTGCTGGCAGTGTGCTTGACTGCACTCTACAGTATTATCTGGTTCATGCATACAAATCAACCATTTCTGCTACTTCTTTAAAAATATTATGCTATTGCAAGAAAAAAAATATTGTTTCAGGCGTGCAAAATATTTATGGGACAATCCAGCATCAGCGCAAAGAGCAGAATAGGGTAGAAAGGAAAAGCACAAGGGAGAGAACAATTTCAGAAGAAGAACGCACTGGTGATAAGAGGCGTAGTGCTGCTTACTTCTGCAAAGCTGCAGCCTTTCTGTGCCCTGCACGCTCGCCAGCAGCGGGTCAAGGGGCAGAGCCTTCACATGCTAACATAAGGAAAATCAATTTCAGCCCTCAGCGGACTCAACTACTGGAACAAAAGGCAACCCAAGCAATTGCTCTATGGCACTTCACATACTTCTGGCGTGATGCAGGCAGCCCACCGCTCCCAAACCCTGTGCCGGTTCTAGAGCAACCCGACGAAAAATACACACTTCTGGGAAGTTTCTGGCTTCACAGACGCACTCAGATACGACTTCCGATTTGAAGCTGCTCATGAAAAAGTAGAACCATCTCTCTGGATCTAAACTGATTCTTTGGCCAAACACAGCTCTTTATTTCTTTAAGAAAGCTGTTAAAACACACACAGTAAACTGAGGTGGGATGACTTGTTTGCACTAAGTATAAAACTAACAGAAAACAAGTGTAAAACCTAGACTTTATATTTTCATTTAAAAAGCAAGAAACAAACCCAAGCTCATTGTTGATTTAACATTTAAGTACATGCTACACAAGATGAATCTTTCTGTGCCTCTGTCTTGTAGCGGAAAAATTCTCCTCAGCCCTCCTGATAGCCGCAAAACTGAAAAGGACTCCCTCTTTTCCATTATCACTTCTTAGGCTCTAGCAATCAATGGGCCCAAGATAAAAGCAGAATTTATAAGGGCAAAAAAAGCAGGGTGGGGAGAAGAAGGATAATTCTCGTCCTGGAGAATTTACAAGTGGATACCTCTTTGATTTTCTAGCTTTCCTAAAACAATTTTAACTTACCTTGAACTCTAAGATAATTTGTGCATGGGTTGTTATGATTGTTACAGAAAATGTTCTTGGGTCTCGTCCAATGTCAGAGAAACTAGTCAAGGATAATTCACCCAGTATTATCCACGTAAATCAACAAAGTTCAAGATCCAGTCATGAGACCAAGCAGACTGACTAACTGGGCACACTTTCTGGGTTGGTACCCAGAATCGCTGCTTGCAGTTTAAACTTGCACGTCATAGACCTGTCTACTTACGTGGTGTTCCTTGCTGGGAAAGGTAGTGTCACGCTGCGTGCTCCTCCTCGCTGGAGCAGCAGCCGCGTGGCCACCGAGTGAGGATGCAAACCTGGCACGGCTGCAGGGAACTGGCCCGACTGGCGGCTGCGCACCAAGCCAGCAACGCTTGCTGTGGTCCAGGTGAAAAACCGACCCATCCTTCTTCGTAATACGCGATGTGATATGTGCATGAGATGTGGTACAGCTGTGCTTATGTACATAAAGAAACTAGATAACAACTCCTAATGATAACATAGAAGTCTGAATTATTTTGGAGGAGCAGTGTTAAATGCAAGCTGCTTCTTTACTGTCATAATTAAGAAAATGTATTTGAACACCCAGCTAATACCATGTACTGTGAGAGGTCTACAGATCATCTAGAGAAGGAAATGTCACACTTCTTTGTAACATCACCAGCTTCAGCAGAAGAGCATTTAATCTCTGAAAATTTCAAGCTACCTGCTTCCAAATGACAGAGATTTGTATTTAGTTTTCCTCATGCGCAGTGGTCCTACTGTATCCAGCAGGACCTGCCAGACACTGTCCGCTGGTTCACTAACAAGGCCCTCCATGGGGTAGGAAAGTCTGCAGTGACTCTCATCAAATCAGGGTGACAGACTAATCACACTGGGAATGCCGTGTATGAGAGTGCAGAAATGGGGGGAATATCCCCTGCATGTGTTTTGCCTCCATTACAGCAGTTTAAAGGAAATGCTGTGTCAGTGTTTTTGATGCATCCAGGGACTGAATGTAAACAACATGGTACAACTCTAGAAACTGCCATCATAAAATATTTTAAGAGGCAGAGTAGAGTAAAATAAAATAAAAATGTCTTTTTATGTGATATCTCAGAGTAATTCAGGATTTATGGTACCTTAACCTTTAGAATCCAAAATATTAAGCTATGTTTCTTAGAGATAATAACTCGGTTGTCCCTCACTTATGTGTCTTAGATAAAAGCCTACTGCCACAGAATCCATGAATGCTCAAATACCCTTGCGGGCCTTTAGTAGTAAATCTTATGGAATAGCTTATGGCCAATGTAATGGCCCACAGTAGCCTGCGAATATCATGAATTCTAATAATACTTACATCAGTAGAAACATGAAGTAATGTCTCCATTGTAATTAAATGATGTATTTAGAGCAGTGCGCTAAATGGTCCCCTAGTGTGTTGGTGATATATTCTAATAGTCTTCTCTTTACAGCCCCACACGGTAATATTCATGCTTTATTCTGGAGGGCTTTGCTTCTTACTGAACATTTGAATTGCAACATTAAGTGGTAAAGTGGATTACAGCAGACCTCCATGAATATGGATTCAGATCAAGAATCTAAGTGCTTAAAAAAATAAAATGTTACTATTTAAACAGAATGATTACCAAAACATTTTGATATGGAAGGATGTCACGTGTTCTTTCTTTTTTCTTTTTTTTTTCTTACACACACCCTGGCCCCAGCTCAAATTTGCTGCAATTAAATACTGAACAGGGGGAGACATCCATGTTTAATTCACCTAAATAATTTGCACTGCAGTTATGGAATTTAATTTTGGTTATTTAAGGCATAAATTCATTTTAATAATTATGTTACTACTGTATTTTAAATGTAATTCTGAAAAGATTCAGACTACAGTACATTGTCAGCTCATAAGACTGCTGCTGATCGTAAATGTTTCATATTTCTAAAAGGAGTATCTGCTGCTTCAGAAAGAGAAAATAATCTCTTTTCTGCTGATTAGGTAGCAACAAAAATGTTCATTTATGTATTTCTACTCTTTATTTTCCCAGTAAATCAGCCAATAATATAACAGCTGGAGGTACTAAGGGCCTGAGGCAAAGCTAAGGGCACTTCAATATATCCAGGCATGGCCAGAAATTGTGGAATATTAGGAAGAATATTACGGTATATGTAAAACTATAGCTGACATCTCATTATGAAGCAATGTTTTATATTATTTTTAAAGAAAAGCTGATTTTAGCATTTGAAAAAAATCAGAATAAAACTATCTATATCAATAAGAAGTTTTATTAAAAGGTCCCGTTCATTCACTGTATCTCAGCTTTTCCAATAATTGCTTGTGAAATACTGTTTCCTTGTGGCACTCATACTAAACAAGCAACATTTTCAGAACACTGCTCAAAATAAATTCTCTAGGAATTCATGCATGACATATAGATTTTCATATGATTAAGCATTAGTTACCCATGCACAGTGTTGCTCGTCTTTACTTAAGTCTGCCAATATTTTTGTTATGTAGTGCCTTCTGGAATAACCAATATTCACGTAGGAAAACTACAGAGTTGTTTTGTTTTGTTTTGTGTTGGGGTTTTTTTGTTTGTTTGTTAGTCTACTTTAGGGCCAGTAACTAAATCAGTAGTGTGGTTTTCACAGCCCCCCAGCTTTAGAAATGAATGAGCTCTGTAGTTAAAGAGACCTACAGAAGGTTGTGTATTTTGACTTAGCATGGAGAAGAGTCATTCAGTTGAAAGTATGCCTAGGTTGCCTGGCCATTTGCACAATTTACTTGTCTACAGCTTTCCTTGGATGGTATATTCATGGGCAGCTTCCCTTCAGATTTTGGAAAGACCAGTTTGACCTTAAACTTCCAGAAACAGATCATCCAAATCTAGACTTAGCCACTTTAGGGTGAGCTGCTGAATGAGGCAACTGTTGTACATCAAAAATACTTTAACCTTTAGAAAATAATAGCTTGAGTTTCCAAAGGGCATACATTCAGAAAAACTGTAATCCTTCCTGCACTAGCCCTAAATTTTACATATTCCTAGAAGTGATCATTTTTAAGGTTTAAAAGTATTTTGTTCACATTTCTTTAATTTCCAGGTGCCTAAGCCCTGGTACTTTCTACCTAAAGTAGAGGTGCCAAGATAAGGTGTTCTGACGGTGCTCCTAGATGACTTACGAGCTGCTGACAGGAGAAGATTTTTGTTCAAAAAAGGAGATCTTGTGAATAATTTTTTTTTCCTCCCTTCTCATCTTTTTTCTTGTGAACGATTCAATTTTGCAGCCATAAAAGGCCTGGAGAAGGTATAAACCGTATCATGTAAATGCAGATTATTGTGAACATCTTTAACAACTGCACTTACTCTTTCAGTTTAAGATCTTGGTCAGTGCTGGAGCCCACAGAAAGTCAGGCAGAGGAGCAAATTTAATGCAAAGACAGCCAAAGTTGAGGATGTGTCCTGCTCTGAAGAGCCTGCCTAAAGGCTGGTTTGAGAGAGTGGTTGTTTTTTGGCCTACTAGAGCTCCTACTACATCATTAGGAGAGTCCCTGGTCACAGATGGGAGACTCAGGAAAGAAACTATTGATTCTGGACATATTTTAATTTTGTTAGAGTACTCCAAAGAAGGCAGACTAGAGAAAAATCACTTTGATCAAAGCAGATAATTGTCTTTTTGGATATTACCCCAAAGAAGGTGATTCAATCTGGCTGCCAACCAGACAATGAGTATTTAAAACCCTTTGGCCCAAGAGACTCTGTGTAAAGGGACTGAGGACAATTCCTTAGAATGAACTGGAGGCTGTGGTCTGGGTAACAAACTCACAGAAAAGGTCTAAATGTCACAACAAAGATCGAAAATCTTCCAAGCTCCACAATCAGGATTTCTGGCAGAAGAGTAATCTGACCTTCAACCAGATTGTATTAGGGTAGAAGCCCCAGTTTTCTCAGTCTCTCGCATATTTAGGAAACCCATTCACTATCTGTCACACTGAATACCCTCAATGTTTTTCCTGGGCTAATTGCAATTAGGTGCTGCCAAAGGGAAGTCCGTCTGTCTAGGAGATAAGGTATTTTATGGGGTTAGTGCAAGGCAGTGAAATTACATGTTAAATATATTTAAAAATACCTCGTGCTTTCCCACATTGCCTTCAAAATGAAAAGTATATATATATATCATCAATCTAATATAATAACAAAACTTAAAGAGTTGAAATTAAAATATAACAAAGGTAAACATAAAAAATCATCACAATCTATTAATTGTTAATTCCCTTTTGAACGAGAGATGAGGCAAGAAGTACCACTATAACTCTTTACCACAGTAAATAAGGACCAAAATATCTTCCTGGTCTTATTAAAACACAACAAATACTAATACTCATTAGGTGCTTTTCAAGCCCTATCTGATCAGCCAATCACAGGTCCTGTTTAGATCTTAGCAGCAGAGAAGGAAACAAATGAATTATTGCTTCTTGCTTTTGTCAATAGGTTAGCACACCAAAAAGTTACTTCCTTGATCTCTATGTAATATTTAAAGGCATTCTTTAAAAGCATTTTTCTAGATCATATTCCCACATTTGCACAGTTCAGATAGTTCAATTTCCAACTCTTCTTAGAAAAATAGACTCTATTACAAGGCAGAAGACTGCGTACAAGTGTAAAAACAGGAAAAGAAAAAGTAAACTAGTCTTGAAGGAACAGCAACTTCAATTACCAGCTGAACCGAAATCTTAGTACAGAAGAACTACCATGATAAAACAGCTAGAAAATTCCCACCTAAAGCCATAAAAAGTCTCTTTAATATCAAACTGTGTTTTGAGAAATTTTATAATACCATAATCTTTTAGGCATTATACGTGAAACAGCTGTGCCTTCAAACTTAGGAATCAACCCTCAGGTCTGTGCACTACAACTGTTACACCCAAAATACATGCTTCATCTTCAGGAAAAGTTCTGAGATGCTTTACTAGAACAGCGACTAATGCATTGTGGCTGGGATTTACATTTACTTACTTTTTATATTAATAATACTATTCTCACCCTTGTTACCAGTGCCACTGATTCTGAGCACGGCGGGGGATGCATGCAAAGCAATAAATGAGACCACAGTAATGTTTCTTCCCCACTTTTATGTGATGATAGAGTTATCACAAAGCAGAACTACTCTTGAATTACAAAAGCTTGACCAACTCAATAATCCCAAAGACATCAGCTCGAAGGAGGGACAGTTTAGCAATCTGAGATGGGAAGTCAGCAAAGGCTGCTGAGATCTCTGCAGTGAAGGACAAGGGTGGATGGGGAGTGTTGAGACCAGGGGTTATGGGAGCAAATCTGAAGCCCACCGCATGGAAGAGCTGCAGTTCTACGGCACCAAGTTAGAGTTCAAAAGGCTGCTAAAATACACTCTTTTAAAAATTGTTTTCAAGATGGAAAGCTTGAAGTTTCTCTTAAAATGAAACTGGTTTGCACCCAATTTTTGACAGATTTCCTAGTCTAAAAATTATTACTTTATGTCTTTATATTCTGAATGACACCAAGTATGGGTTCCAAATGAACACATAGTTCGTCTGAATATAGATGTTAGGTCTACTATTAAGCCACACATTGACATGTTGCGCTTCAGAACAGTAAAAAGTAAGTGGCTAGACATTTACTGAAATATCTGTTTAGCCTTGTGAACCTTGTGGGTATTAGTATATGAGGATTTAAAGAAGTCATATTTAAACTACACTAGGATTCTTCAAAAACACATTACCATTAGTCAGTTATTTTGTAATTAGCTGTATTCATCAAAATACTTAATCGAGGTAGCCAACGATCAGCAAGACCACTTATACACATATGGAAGCAGAAGTGATGTTTTGCACATCTAAGAACACTGACTGTGAGTTAATGACATAGAAATTGATCTTACCATTTCTTATGCCCTATCTAACCAAATACTTATATTTATATATTTATAACTTTATGTAACTTTATATAAATGTTATAAATTTATATTTTTATATTCATAACTGATGGCCTAAACCAAAATTTTAACTTATTATTTTCCTCCTGAAGAAGCATTTGTTAGTACATGCTAATTAAAGAAAATCTCCAAAAATTAAAACATTAACAGAAACAAGGAAGAGCAAGAAGAAAGAAAAGTATCTCTAGCTGTTGCAGATTCTGGCCATGGGCACTGCTGTCTCTGAGAACATCTCTGGAGGTACATAAAAGACCAAAAATGGTACAATGGTTTAGGAAAAGGCACTGTCTGCCACTGCTTGAAGAAGCACAGAATCCAAGTAATGGCTTTTTTACATTTTTAGGTAAAACCTAGGCTCAGCTGAAGGGTTATACTCAGATCCAATATTCAGGATGATCATTTTTATGAGGCCAGGAAGCCTTCTCCAGCCAGAGGACCAACATGCAGATGACCCTGCATGTCTACATTCCTCCTTATAATTTCCCTGTTTTTAGCCTCCATCACATATAATAGTTCTGAGCCTAAGACACAGCAAAATTTAGTAAATTATCGAAGTACAGAGAGAGATAAAGACAAAAGTATTAAATGCAAAATATTTGTCATTTCTCATTGGTATGAAGCGAGCAGTTAGAATTTTTCCCGGAATCGCTCTTGGGGCAGCCAAACTGTGCAGAGACCCACATCAAAGTAAATTCTACATCATCCATTTTTGTTTCTGACCCTTGTGTGGTGCAATATTCATGCATACCTTCCCTGCACCATGAAAAGCAGATGTTTTCACTTCTATTTTTACTTGTATTTCTCTTTTCCACACCTGTTGATTTTTTGAATCATGCCTCAAAAGTTTTCCAGGCAGAAAAATGGCAGTAAGAGCCAAATTCTCAAAAGCAAAGAGAAAAGAATAAGAAAGATGGTTTACTTATCTCAATTTTTCCTGTTGTCCTGAAACCTCAAAGGCTGTTCTATATTTAATTCACAAGGTCTTGTATACGCATTAGTTAATTAATATTAACCAATTAGTAGCAAGTCATTGTCTGCAGAACAAACAAATAAAAATGCGGACTAGAAGATAAAACCAAGCCCAAATTTTATCGTGATTCATTGAAAAAACTTAATCTTCATGCCTGATTTCTGCCAGGTGAATCACATTTCGCAAACCAATAAGTCATTTGCTATATCAAAAATTATTTATATTTCCACTTTTGCTTTTTGGAGCTTAATACAAAGATGTTTCATAATACAAAAAGTAAAACACCTTGTAAAGGAGTCTAAAATGATGGAATGCAATACCCAGTGAATCAGGAAAGCCTTTCAAATGCAACGCCAAGCAAAAAGTAGACGCTCAGTGTTAGATTTATCAGCTAAGTAGCATATCAAAACAAAGCTATGAAAGATATTTGCTTTTAGTTCTTCTATAAATTCTTACACCATCACTGCACATAGTCTACTTTTTTTTTTTTTTACATTAAACGCTCAACGCTCTCTAGGAAAAGATACTGAGGAAGACCATTTACTAGGATTACATGATATTCTGTTTTCCATATCTAAACTAAGATAAAGGCCCTGACTTATCCTACAAGTAGAAAAGGAAAACAAAAGGTTGTTATCACACCCTGTAAGCTTTTCAACTTTTACTGACATGAAAAAACAACACCATTAAATTTGCCAAAGTTTTTCCTTGAGATGTCCCAGACTGGAATACCTGTGGTGTGAAAAGTCAGGGTTGTGATACATGGGTGGAATTTGCAGAGCAAAATTGTGGTATCTGATTGTGCTATGTGTGGTGGCTCTAACCAGTCCTATTAAATTTTTTCTTTCATAAGCATCACAGGCACATAAAATCATGTGTGTTATGTTTGTATAGGTTCTTACATGCATACGTCTTATAGGTCATATCACAATTTATCCGATGTAATATTTCCAAACTCATAGTTTCTTGACAAATATTTACAATGTTAGAGATAGGTTGACCCAATTCAGAAACATGTGGGCATGGGGGATACCCACATAATTACTGGTGTGTATTTTGCTACATGTCGATAATGGGTCAAGTAGTTCAGACATGTGATTACGACTCTGTGCCTCCTGTATATTTATTCCATGGTTCCCTTGTGCATCTGTTATTTATTTAAGTATTTTTTTACTTTTATCTTTAGAGATATTTATGCTGGTGAGCATCTTTTCCATTAAAGACCATACAGAGGAAAAATTAATGTAGCAAGAAATACTGGCACATTAGATAGTGCAACAAGGCACTGAAGCACATTTCATCAAGAGTAAAGTGTTGAACATTGCATAAGGTATAAAAATAGAATGAGCTGGTAAGTCTGACTTTCTCATACTGTGTATTTCAATAAGCACTTTGTATATGTACTCCATTAGGATGTAAGAGCCTAACACTGAATTGAAGTAGCTAAGCCAATTCATTTTTTCAATAACAAGGCAATTATTTCATGGCAAATCACTACAGATTTAAAGCATGAACTGATAACTAGATATATATACGTAAATACAGTAAAATCTAAATGAGGCTAGCTTTACGATGATCTGTTATAATAAATTATTATGTATATGTGGATGAGCACTGAATAAGAGGCAAGGTCTCTCAAATGCAGAGATCTTTGTCTTTGAAGTAAAAAGTTCAGCAATGCATCTAAATACAATCATTGCAAAGCTTCATATAAACTGTTTAAATTACTTTTGTTTTCATTTTTAAATATCCATTTTGTAGCTAATTTAATAAAGTAGTTGAAATTTAGGGTATAAAACTCAGCATTGCTTAGTGTAGGATGAGGGGGCAGTTAAAGGTCATTTCATTAGAGGTGAAAGACAGAAAAAAATTGCAGAAAAAGTATGTTGAAAATCTTTTTTCTGCCGTTTCAATTTCAATCTGACAGGGACTTGGCAGCTAACAGCAAAATCTGGGAAAGCCATGAACAAGGTTCAAAGCTGCTTTTTAAACGATAGCAAGCAGAAAAAAGAAATGTGGAAAATAGACTCTCACTCTTTTTTTCCCCCTGTACTAGATTAGGACAAACATGGCATACCAGGGAAGGTTTTGAAGACTGAGCAGTCCTGCACGTACCACTGATCAATACTTTAAAAAGTATTGTTTTCCTGAAAGAAACAAATGACACTATTACATATAACCAAACACTGTTTACCTATCCAACAGTGAGAAAATGGGAATGTCTTTAAGTGCTTTTGAACATATAGACGCTCACATACACAGAGACGTGTCGCAGAATAGACTGGTGCAGATTAAGCTGGTCACCAGCAGAACTATGAATCAACACATTCCACAGCAGAAAATAAACAAGCAAATAACAGAAAAGGAAACGTGTCACAAGCCCTACTTTAAATTGACTACTTTGTTTTAATTTGTTAATGGCTCACAATATCCTGAAAATGCACTGTAACACATTAATATTTCATTAAATAATTTTCTTTCAGTAGCACAAAACCTCTCAATAGCAGCTTCCTTAGCTTGAAGCAGGAGAAAGCTGCTGACATACCAGCAAGTCTCCAGCATTTTCTTGGAAGTATTTCATCCTCTACCTCTAGAACAAAACATTTTGAACCTTATGCATTCACACAGTTCTGTCCCTTTTAAATTTGTCTGCATAGCTACTATCTCAGTCAGATGTATTTGTTTCTCCTTAGAGACTTATTCATATAACAAAGATTACAGCAGCTCCTCAGCTTTAGCATAGCTCTTCAAGTTCTATGGCCCTGTCCAGACGGAGCAGATAAATAGAGGAGGCCAAACTGCAGGGTCAGTTAAGTGGGTGATGAAGAGGGACAGTGGTTTGATGGGGGTAAGTACTCGATTGCAGTCATTTTAGACATTGATCGTTAATTAAGTTCCAAATGTGTTCAATAACTCAGCTATTCCTGAGTTTATTTTTTTATTGTAAAGGAGGATGAGGTCTTCCTATGATGAAAACGATTGAGATCACAACTGTATGCCTTATATATCTCATATTTCAGAAAATTCAAAGTCTGGGAAAACAAGGAAGTTCATACAAAAGAAAGATCGAGCAGGAACACATTGTGAAATAGGCTTTCGTAAGCCTGGCTCTGAAAGGAATCTTATCTGCTGTACATGGAGTCTCGCAAAAGCGTCAGCTGCACTCATCAAGGATAAAAAGGGAGTCTGGAATACACAACAGATGCATCCCCTACCAAACCAGTTTGTGAGATGAACAAAAGAAGTGTTAGCACTGCAGAACAACCAGCTAAAACCACTGATTACAAAACTTCAATACTTGGTGATTGCCAAGGACTATCTTTGGGGTATTTTGGACAAATGAAACATTTGACCATAGTTTTGGAACTGTTTGCAGTGAAGAATGGACTGCTTGCAGTAGTCACCAATAATTTAAATTATTTTGATGCTTATTAATGGTAACTACACAAAAATACAGCTCATTATTTACTTATTAACTCCTCTGATAATTTTACATTTTACAACTAAGCCTCTTTCCAAAGATATAAAAAACACAGAACTTAAGCTACAAACCTGAATATTATTGGGTTTTTTCTCATTCTTTCCAGAACGGCTGTACCACAAACCTATTAGTGTATGTCTGTTACAGATTCATGTAGTATTAGTCATTTAATAAGAAGGTTCCTTTAATATTGATCTCTATTACTTGCTGCAAGGAGTTTTGCAAAAATTATCTATTTTGTGATGGATACATCCAAAACACTGAAGATGCCTGAATCAGTTTTCCAGATGGCTCTTGTTTAGCATATCCCCTTTGAAACCACTTCCTACCAGGCAAAGGCAAAACCAGGCAACGTGAAATTCCAGTCAATCCAAAACCTTTTGACCAGGATCCATCTGCACTAAGGTCTTATTAGAAACAAAAACCATGCTACTCAAGCCAATATTTCTATTCTTTGCAATTCATAAGAATATTTTGCAAAGTGGATTCTACAGGATGGTGCTTGTCTTCATACCATCTATCTGCCATTCATGGGCTATTGCCGTTCAGAGGCAGCTGGGTGGAGTTGCTGCGAGATGGATGGGGGAGTTGCTAACAGGGTATTTTCAGGGAAAGGATTCTGTCCCAACTTTTCATTCACCCTCAGCTCTTCGCATATCCTCTCAGGTTTATTTGACATTCCCTATGCTAGAAGAGACCAATACAAGAATTTGTATTGTGTAATACAAGTTATGTAATCTCACCCAGCTATGCCTGCACTGTCCTCTAAAAAGTGGCAGGCAACACAAAGGCATCCAGACCTTTGTAAGGCATCAAGAAAGGAAGGATCTACTGTTTTGCTTTGGAGCCAGTTGCAGTGGTTAATCATCATCAGCATTAAAAACGCATGCCTCATTTCTAATCTGAATTTAGCTGTCTGCTTCTTCTGAACATCAGGTCTTCCGCTGGCTGATTGGCAAGTCCTTTGGCACTTGACATCTCTCACTTTGTAAAGCACGTATACAGTTTCAACACAGATTCTTCTTTTGATAAGCTCAAAGTCTCGCAATATAAGACATTTTCTCCATCTCCCAAATAATTTCTGTGGCCCTTTCTTAAACCTTTTCCAATTTTCAATATCTTTAAAAAAAATGAACAGCAAAGGTAGATACAGCATTCTGACATCCTACTCTCATTTATAATATCCAAAGATTACTCTAGCCCCCATTGCCGCAGCATCTATTGGGATCTCATGTTTAATTGCTTGTCCACTGTGACCTTTAAATACTTTCCACTCACCCTTTACCAAAATACAGTTCCCCATGCTGTAAGTATGAGTTTGTTTCTAGATACATATATGATGGCGTATTTGGTTCTACTAAACCATATTTTGTTTGAATAGGTTCAGGTGATAAAACTTAACTATGCACAGTGATATCATTAACAACTTCGCAATAGATATGCATTTTTACGATACTAATTTTCTATTTACTTCCAGCTCTATAATCTTAACTAACAGCGGAGTAAGGTGTACAAATTCTGACGAATTCCACCCAAAATATCAGGATTTTTTCTTGAAAATGACAGCTACTGTCGTAAGCATTTAAATCTACATTATGTTATCTTTCGATCGCTCTGGAATTATATAGGTAGAATTACAAAATATAAAAAATAAAGTGCTTGTTCATGAAAGGGTTAATGTTAATTTTTTTCAGAACTTCATTGGTTAATCAAGAACCTGCAATTTTCACAGACAGAACAATCTGATAATCAGTCACAGTTTTATAACTAGGTCATTAAAGGCAAGAATATTTTAAACAGCAAACAGCATCCTAATAGCAAAAAATGTACATACTCTTCATTTGTGCCAAGATCTTGAGCTATATTCTAAAGTGCCTCTAATATTTTACTGGCAGTTTGGCTATTATAATTTCTTTAGGAAAAAATAAAATCCTTTATTTCACAAGCTGATCAAGAAAATGAATATGCATTCACTGATGATAATCAATGCATTTAATGGGTAGGTACTAAAGAATGACAAAAGGTACTAAGATGACAAAAGAGATCTTCGGTTACTGGAACCCACACATGGTCATAGAGGGGATTCAGTATTACCAAAATTTATTTGGGTCTCTTTGGTCATCCTTTCTCTGATATCACCCATTTTGAACTACAAAGGTCAGAACTGAAAAGAAGTGAAGACAGCCTAGGAATGTGGCAGAAACAATCCTGTGAATGCGGGGTTTGGTATTTTAAAAATAATCTTCATGAAAAGGTTGTTTTCTTTACATTTATCTTGTCAAAATCTTGGAAAAATCTTCAGCCATGCTGGAGCAGAACCTAACATTGTTGATAAAAGAATAGAGTGTAAGTGTTGATCTAATTTCTATTGGACCGTAGTGGCAAATTAAGAGCAGACATGCAGAGAATTATCAAAAGTGCAGAGGCCCAGTGTCTAGTTACTTGACACTCCTGAGTTTGGGTGAAATGTACTGGTATCCTCCATGGCTTTGTCTGCGCCACCAGCCTGGATGTTGACTAGTAGCAAGTTTGCTGGACATCATTCAATGATGACAAAGAGCAAGCGTGACCTTGCAGTGGCAATGAAATGGCTCTAGAGATGGTTGCTGTACAATACCCTTTAAAGCACAGAAACCCATCTACTGTCACTGAGGATGCACACGTAGCTTAAAGATCTGTCCTGCCCAGCTAAGGATGCGATCCAGAGTTTATAAGTTTGCAGGTTTTGCAAAAAAAGATATATGAAAATACTCTCAAAGGTGTTTGTTATAAAATTCACAGAAACATTCCTAAATGTGTAGGCTATGCAGAATAATCCTATACTGCAGAAATGTAGCATTTGTTTGGACTGAAACATATAATTTACTTTCACAAACTCACACTAAGAAACTCCTTATACTATATTAAGATGTTTTTCTCTTATCATATACAACTACTGAATGGAGAAAGGGAGCTAATGTAGCTGTCAACCGTCAGCAATCTCTGTGCATCCCAGGATAAATGAATCCCCCGGGAGTAATTCTGCTGAAGTCACTAACAGATAAATTTGGGCTCTTAGTTCAATTGTAGTTCTCTGGGGCAGAGAACCCTTAGGTTTTTTATTTTATTCTCTCACATGTAATAACAATCGCAAAGGGACCCTGATCTCTGATGTTCTTATATCTGGATTCTAACACCAGTGGGATCCATATACAATAATAACACATATATACAATTACTTAAAAACATTTGACTTCTAGTTGAAAAATATGTAGCATCTACATTACATATATATCATACACATTCATCTGCACTCTGTATCAGGGTGTGGGGGGGTGTTTTATCCTTTTAAATCCACATATTAAAGAATTTCTTCCTCTTGCTACGTATTCCTTTTAAATTTACTATTTGTGCTTTGTAAAGGAAAGAAGGAGAGGAGAAACAATGAGAGGTGGCTCTACTTTGCTTCGGGATGGCGTGTTTCAGCTTATGGTGCTTTACTGTATCTCTCAAACCACACTAGTACTAGATATCTCCCTGTGGAAAGTCGCAATTACCTTCAATCTCTCTGATCTGAAGTAATCCCTGCTACATGCGCAGCTCATTGTGAGTGATGAGGGCCTACTGTTTGCTGAGTCTAAAACCAAATGATCTTTCACAAGCAAAATTTAAACTTGAAATAGGATTCTCTGGCTCTTGATTCCTACTCTATTTTTTCCGTGTACTTTATATATTCCCAAATAAGGTTCAGGCTGGCTACAGATGGTGCTGGTGTGTAATGAGACGGGCTCAGAAGCTGCTCCAGTTCCCAGGGGAGGGTTCTGTAATGGAACTAACTATGTATTGTCCACCTTATATACTAGATTTGATTTTGGACTATTTGCCCAACTGTGTTTGTTTATTGCTTAGCACTGGAGGGCTTCCATTAACTGTGGGTTGATTGAACATAGACTATGAAGTTAGGAGGAATGGAGCATTTTTTTCTTCTGAATGCTGATGTAATCCCTTTTCTTTAGCTGTCAGTTTATCCCATTCACCAATAGAAACTGTTAGAAATAGTCTGGTGTCTGCACGACGCCGTGAGAAATGGGGTTTTTTGACCCTCTGAACAAGCTCCATCTGATTTACTGAAAATAAATGCTTCCAAAATTTTTAAGAATGCAAAAACTTCACCTGGTAAAACACTGTCACTCATGGATGAGAATGGAAATTGCCATCTTTCATACGGGGAGAGGTTAATACTGAAGATCCCAGGCAATTTGTTCACATACCATAGCAACATATTTTTGGAATTCTGAAACAAAAACTTCAATTTAGCAAATCAGTTACCAATATCCAGATGCAAATTAACGTTTTGAGATTTTTTTTAACTAATGAAAACATCTATCATTTTAGTGAAGCGACTCATCAAGAAAATAAATTAAGAATAAATAAATTGCTATCATAATAATCACGATGAAATTATTTGCAACTACATTCAAACACACAGGTCCAGGAGAAGATTCTATTTTCTTGTCCAGTTCAAGACTGATGAAAATAGCCATCATGGCTATAGCTTTTAATATCTAGTACATATATATCTCCTCCTAAGAAGTGGAATGAGGACTGAAAGTAGGTAAACAATGCTGTTTCACTGGTATAGTACACAAATTCAGTTCAGCTACAAAATTCAAAATTTTTTTAAAAAATTGTATTATAATTCTTGGCTGTATCTGTGAAAGAAAATGTAAAATGAGAATCCTAATAGGCTGCTTCCGAATAGAGGGAAGAAAAATTATATTTTTATATGTAAATATTCACCTGTTTAGCATACTGACAAAAAGATCATTTTTAAGATGTCAGACATGGCAGTAACTATTGAACTCATTCCTATTAGCTTTTATTGTATGGTTGCTATTTAACTTCCTAAATGATTGGTTTAATTTTAAAAGAAGATGATAAGAATTTAAGATCCAGGGAGAAGATAAATTGAGAAATTACTTATATGTATATCTATTATATACAATATGTAGATGTGATTTTATCGAAATAAATTTGAATATAGATACATATAAACACATGTATGCCTTAGATACTACACTTCTTACTTATAACAGTGTGAAGTGCATGAAACTATATTCAGGGATCACATTAAGGAGGGGGAATAATGATATTTTGCTAGTCTTTATCCACATCAAATCTACTCAGAGTATATTGGGGAGATGTACAAAATATGATCACAGATGCCGTCTGCATATTTTGAGGCCCCTCTCAGGGAGCTCACTGTGACCCACTGGGCTTTTGAACTTAGGTTCCCAGTGAGAAAGGGTCAGATGGTTGCTGCTCACCCTACAGAGCTTAGCTCCTCCTTCACAGTGTAGAGATGGGATTTGTGGTGCTAGAGTGAGCTGTCAATCACATCAGAAGATGTGCAGTTTTCAGAGTGCGATACCTGCTCTGTGACTTTGGACAAGCTACATTAGGGAGATTATAATTATTCAGCGTGCCCAGCCTCGACACGAGGATGACTACACGTGGGTATGGACTGGGGGCACAGACCTCAGCGATGGCACAGGTGGTATGATGAACTTTTTGAGTTACATGTAGAATATGTGTTGTAGAAATATAGCTCTGGCATGTCCTGCAGAATTAAAACCATTTGGGATACAACGACACAACCCATAAAAACACATCAATGGAGCTTCTCCACCATCTTAGCTCTCCCAAGGACATAAGCCAAGAATAATGCTCTTCTGGCCACCTCTTTGCAGGTACACTGACACAGCAGTCAGCCAACCTCTGTGAAGTTTGGCATGCTATTGGGAACAGTGCCCATACCATGGCAAGGGAGCAGGAGACAGGAAATAAAGTTCCACAGCGCCACCATTCACACCTGCTTTTATAATGATGTTGCAAGTATGAAAAAGGAAAGCTTGCAAACAAAGCAGAAGGTAGCCACCAACAAAGATTAAGTCTTGGACTAAAAATAAGTTTTGTGATGAAAGTTTGTAATTTTTAATGAATTAAGGCCATTTGATTTCAAATATTTTTTTGTTTTTCCTTTCACTCTGAAATAGTTATCTATTCTTTTATGTTTTACATGACTGCACAGCACAGTGTGTGGTCACTGAGAACTCTAATTTCTTTTTGTTTCCAGCAATAATAGCTTTGGAGAATTCAATCACAACTGGAAATTCAGAAAGCTAGTCCCAGGCTATTAAAAGAGGGAGTTAGACATAAAAGCATTTGCCATAAAGGCAAAGTCATACATTCCCTTTCTACATGACATGGTAAGACAACAGTGCATGAATACCAATGTCGCTGAATACTCATTCACTTAGTCAACGATTTAGTATCAGGTAAGCACCTCACTTTTTGAAGTCTTTTATGCGATATCTTCAGATTTTTCACGTCCTTTACAAACATTAGAGCACTTCTTAGACTTAATTCCATTTTGCAGAGAGGATAACTGAGGCACACAGAATTAGGTTCACAAGGAGAAGCTTACACGCCTCTTTACCCACCTTTGTCAGATACAAACTGCATCTGTTGCTGGCAGAAGACAAGAGCTCATAGCTTAGCAGCTACGACTATTATCTAAACATGATTAAGCTACTCATCATCTGTTTCACACAAAAGGTAACAAAAGTCACAAAATAGGTACTGTTCATCTATATATACCTTCCTTTAAGGTATGACAAGTATTGACTGGAAAACCCTAAACTCTGGTCCCTTTCCAACTGATTGCCATCACAAAGAGAGCATGGAGTCAGCCACATTTTCTCTCTCAGTCTATCTTAATCAGGACTATTCCATACAAAGGAGACCAGCGGGAATGACTGGGAGCAACCCTGGAGTCATTCGGAAGCTTTTGTTTGCAGTGGACAGAGTGGCTTTGAAAGAATCGCTGAGCCGCCTCACCCAGGAGCAAGGACTCCTTTCTAGTCAGGCTGGTAAATCTTTGGCATTTCCTACTTCTCAGCTTTGAAAACTGTCTTCTCACCATGCTGCAGCTCCTCCATTTGGGATCCATTGTCCCGTCTGCAGTGTGGGAGACCCTCAGGATCAGCACTGGGCCCAAGGAGGCTTTGACCACTGTATGAGACTTTCTCCCTGCTTAGCCTTAGGAGGAAAGCACCAGGTAATGGAAAATATCTCATTTGAAAGTACTTTGCCAGTCATTACAGGTGGTATTTCAAGACCCCATATCAGAACAAAGAAATGGCATTTTGACCTCCTGATTCTGAAATCATAAGAACGTAATGAGTAAAATTAGGAGTTCGGCTACATTTTCTGAATGACTTTTTGCTAGTGGATTTTTAGCAACACATCCATTTAAATGTTCCTTTGCTGGAGTTT
Source organism: Chionis minor (assembly GCA_013398295.1). Classification (NCBI taxonomy): domain Eukaryota; kingdom Metazoa; phylum Chordata; class Aves; order Charadriiformes; family Chionidae; genus Chionis; species Chionis minor. Next base: position 45,719 of record VZSF01002036.1, on the reverse strand, counting down.
TTGCAATAACCAGCAGTCACAGCCAGATTGGTCTTGCATGAACTGAATGAAGAATTTCCATTTTAAGGTCTTTTCTGCTTACTTTTAGGTTTTGTTGATGTGACTTTGTGTCTCTCTGTGTTTGAGGCTACTTTGGGGACCTCATGCAGTAAGTTACAATGATGGAGCATGACAGTCAGAATAGCACACACTATTAGCTAGAGCTCAACTCTATTACAGTACTATGTTTGGTGACACAGAATCAAGAGACTCAAGGATACAAGGTCAAAGGTAGCAAAACATTACATTAATCTGTTCTGTTTGCAGGCACAAGTACGTCAATCTCCAAGTATAATATAGTGTTGACTCGTTAATTATAAGAAGCAAAGTGCTAAGTGCTTTATTTAATTATAAAAACTTTTTCTCTAAAAAAATAGTAATTAGAAATCATCACATTATTTAGCTTGGCATATATCAGCAGGAATTATTTCCCCTGATTTTATTAATTTGTTGTTTGCTATTGGCTTTGTGGAAGAGTAGTTAACCTACTTATAATAAACAAAATTTACATCAAGGTGCAACAAAATAAAGAAACAAAAAGGAGCACTTAGGTTGTAAGTTTGGCAAATATAAATTATTTAAAATAAACACAGGTGTATATTTCTTGGAAAAGGAATCTGCATTTGTAATTATGTACTGAAGTATCACAAATAGCATTTGTATTAATTTATGCATACATA
>VZSF01002036.1:0-40000 GCA_013398295.1 Chionis minor | reverse complement strand
ATGATTTATAGTCTTGCCGTTAAAAATTGTGTTTGGCTAATTTGAATGCGTTTGGCTCTAACTGATGACCATTCAGTCCTGTGACGGCTTTCACTTGATCAAAGGAATTAGATGCACTCAAAATTTTCCTTCTCAAATGAAGATGGAACCTCTGTTCGCGAAGCAGATCAAATTTTAGCTAAACTAAACAGATCAAAATATGTGCTTATCAAACAACAAATTTTCCACAGTATTCAAGAAATTTCTGTAGATCTTTCCTATTAGCTCTTTTCAAAACAAGGAACATCAAAACCAGACGCGTTATTCAAACAGTGATCACAGAACTTACAGATGCAACAGTAGTTATATCCCTGTCCTACTCATTCTGAAACATTCAAGGATTCGCACTCACCTTTCTGTTACATCGGAATGAGACCCCGTAGTGAGGTGTTTTGCTCCTAACACTTTCTCAGTGCTTTTTTGTGGCACTACCTTACAAGATCTAGTCCCTCATTCTCAAGTATTAAGTATATGAAATGATCCTAAATGTGCAATTTACCTACGTTCAGAAAATGCTTTAACAGGTCTTGGTTTACCTGCTAATTATATAGCTTCATCCCTTTGATTTATTTTTTTTTCCCCTGCTTTCCCAGCTTTTGTATTTCTCATAGCTTTTATTTCATATTTGATTTTAGATTCTTGATGGGAAAAAAGTTAAGCGGATTTGGATAACATCCTGCAAAAATCTACTAAAAAACGAATTCCCTGTTATAGCTGACAGTATAGAGGGTGGGTTTTAATCAGAATACCATGGGGTATCAAGTCAAGTGATTCTTAATGCTTGAGAAGTACAACTGTGCAGTTGCATGGAAAACTAAATTTGTTATCAAAACAAATAATATAATCACGATTATTTGTCAGACTCTACTTTCTTAACACTTGTTGACTGGTATTGATCGGGAATGTTCTTCTCCATTCTCTCAGAAGAATCCTATATTTTAACTCTTCTTTTACGTGGCATGATTTCAGTTAACCTGCCTACTCATCCATATTATCCCACTGACCACAAAATGCATCAGCAGCTGGCTTGTCGTGGGACTATGTGAATACCCACATCCTTTCCCCCATAAACCGTAAACTATTAGACTCACCGGCATTTGGAATTTACTCACATTTGAAATAGACACAATAACATTTCACTCCCTCACAGATCAAGAGCAGTCAGTTTAGAAAGTATTTTGGGGATAAATGAAAGGTATTTTGCGCCTGGAAATATTATCATAGACATGAGTCATGTAAAAAAAAAAAGTCTAAATCGTTATGGTTACCTACAGCCTGGTCAATGTCATAATGAGGGAAACAGAGAGTATAAAACAAAAACCTTCAAGACCTAGTTTTTCTTGAAGAAGTATTCTCTATTGTCTTTAATTAAATTGTTAAGTTTGAGAAGTTATTTATTTTTCATGGAACATCTGCTCACTAGGCAGGCCTTCTCCTAGTCGTCAATTTTAATTACTTGATTACTTTCCTGAGAGAAGAATCCATATCAAATTTTATTTCATATAGGAAAGAAAGAAAAAAATCTTCTATGTTTCAGTTTCAACAATTTATATCTGTAGTTTGAAGGAGAGCAGCCAAGGTCAAATAGGTGGCTCTGTATCCACTGTATTAAAAAAATACCCCTGGACCTACAGGTGGCAATTTCTTAATAATTATAACAATCCGAGGATAGCTAGTCTTGGAACACAAAACATACAAGCCTTAAACTAAAGCCCTCTCAAGTCAGCAAACTAAGCCCCTTCCTTTGCTCAGCTTGTTGAGAAATCTTGATGCTCCCCAGGGATACGGAGCCGTCCATCCAGTCCTTCTTCGCCCAGGTCATGATTAGAAGCAATACATATTGTTAAATAGAACTTATATACGTTACTATTCCAAGCTATGAGTACCAATCATAGCATTTTGATAACCTTGAAAAAACGCTTAAAAAGAGCCAAGATTTAAGCTTCAATAGGAGTGAAATATAAATAATGCTTACGATAAGGTAACAGAACTGTTTTGCATGTACTTGAAATAGTATACGCTCCCATATAAATATTTTTTCGCCAAAACCAAAAATTAGGTATCTTATATGCTGCACATAATTCAGATCTGGCATTAAAAAGATAATAGCTAACCTGTTCAATTCAGGCCAATATATGCACATGTGTCTCTGTGTGTATACAAAACATAAACTAAAATTTTGGAAACTGAAGTTACTCACTAATAATTAAACATGAAATCAGTATTAACATATAGACACATATTTGTTTCATTATCTCCATGTACAATACTTTCACCAGACCAGCCGGGGAAGTGAGGAATCCTGTACCATTTGCAGTTTCTGAGACACTTTCTCAATATTATTTTCACCATAAAAATTTAAAACACTTTGTAATCTTAAACTTCTGATTTGACACCACTGGATTTAATAAGTAACTGGGCATGCACCAACTAACACGCCTCCGTACAGGCTGGGTTGCTGTTTATGCCAGAAATGGTAGACCAACAATGTGCAAGAACAGCCATACTACCAGAGTCCTCATGCAGAAGTTCATTCACTCACTTCCGGCTCATGTGGTGTGAGGGAAGTTTGTGGGACCAAATCCCTTATCGTGGTTTTGAAATAATACCAATTCAGCAGGGACTTAAATCTGGTCTGACACAATGCCTTCTTTCATCCAAGGAAGTGTCCCGAAACAGTTCAAACCTGGTCTGAAAGGTCGAACCGTACGTTTTAGGCACATACTGGAGCAGTATCATAATTCAGTGTTACACACTGGCTCAAAATGTCATTACTACATTGTCAAAAGATGCCAACTTCTTGGAACCAAGTCAAACTACAGCCTCTGCCCTCCAGATCTCAGTACACATCCCTAAGCCCTGGATACTTTATCAGATATTGGAAGGGCTCTTTGGAATGTGAATTCTAGTGCCCGCTGAGCCTGGTCTCCTAAATGCTCACCTCCTCCACTTAAACGTCTCTCACACTGCTGTGGCGTTTCACCTGCCTCTCAAGGCTCAGGAATTATGTTTGAGATAACATGACAAGAAAGCAAGGAACACAAGCTCAGCTTTCTTATACTTATAAAGCACTTAAAGAAAACAGATCACTGAAAAAATAAAAAGAAGAATCACACTCTATCTAATTTCACATTTTGTTTTCAACTGATGATTCACTCTTGTAGGTTTCTAGGTAAAAAGACCACGGGTCCATAGGAAATGAGACCAGTACACAGTTGATACCTCACACTTCAGCTCTGACAGCTCTTAGTGTTGACCTTTGAATGAAATGTCAAACACTGCCTGACCCTGCTAGATAGACTACAGATTACAGTTTACTTTTAAGGAAGTCCAGACTTAGGTAGTTACCCCACAAATATGCGACATAAACTCATTATTTGACACAGGTTAACATCCTACTTGGGCAGGATCTCGGCCTCTCTAAATCTCAACATTATGTTATATTCAGAAGCCAACTGAGCTGCTGATGTGATATTGGGGTTTTTTTAATACTGCTTCTGAAGGGAGGATGCCACCCACTAAGGCTACCACCAACCAGCAATCTAGGTTATTCTCGACAAGGTCTCGTGAAAATAATGACCAAACCTAACCCAGCTTCCACTTTGAGAAAATCATAACCTTGAGTTCAATGTCTAATCCTGGAATGAAATGTCAGCATTCCCAGAAATATTGCAAAATTGTCATTACCCATGGTAAATCTACTCAAACAATCATTGTCTATGTGGGAATTCAGAAGCTGAAGCTTTGTGGCTTGCATGGTAAGGCTGTGGCTGTTAAAAATGAACTGGTACTAATTGATAGGGGCTTCAAAACGAAGATATATGGTATTTGAGATCCTGTTTTGATCTTTTTTACTTTCACACATGTGCCCTTCTGTATCCTGTGGATCTTCTATGTGGCTCGGTGGGTACATGCTCCACATGGTATTCTGCCTTTCTGATGTTAAAATACAGCACATAGGCTCTTACACATGGTGTAGGAGCTGCTCTTTGATGGACATATAATCAAGCAGGAATTTGAAATATGGCCAAGACTTTGCTTTTATTTCTTGGCTATTGGACATAAGTGTGAATTTAGTCTGTAGAATTTATTCTTCTTTTATTGTATTAGATAAATTGAAATAAGTGGGAAAATCCTTCTTCTTAATTGTCTTTCTCCTGCAGTCAGTTCCACAAGGTGTGGTTTAAGCTATCAGTACTGAAACATATACAGTATGATAGCACTGTCAATACAAGACATTATTAGGAACTATTTTATTGTCCTGAAAGAACTGATGTGTATTCCTTTCCTTTTTCTTTTCCTCTTACCAGTCAATGCCATTACACCCACTGGTTTTCTCCTGCGTGTGCACACTTCCTTTAACTTCTGTGTGTCACTCATTTCAGGCTGCACATTAAAACACTTATCCTGCAATAAAATTTCTCAGAGAGCTGTCTATCAAGGCAGTTTCCACTATTGTTTGTCTGCAGACGTGTTTGTGACCAGTTCTTCTAAATACCTATTTTAAGTATTTCATTTATATACCATATATCATTGTTCATATATTAATATTTTATTTACATACACTCTATTATATAAAGAATTCTATATTCTATTTTAAAATATATATAAAACATATTTTACTCAAGCATGTTTGTAAGTTTCTTTTTCTATACTGTCTTCTTTTTAATTGAAATAATCTTCTTTGCTTGGCAAAGATTATCCTCCTCAATAATTAAAGCTTTTCAGGATTCAGCAATAAATATTGCTGAGTGTAAACTTCAACAAGAATACCACGTTACTATAGCATTAGTGCAGTTTTGTTTACTGTGAAACAAAGTACTATTCAGTTATTCTACCCAGTCATTCTGCAAGTTACAAAAGGGTATTTCAATTTTAGAGGAAGGTTCTAGTCTGAAGAATTTGTTTTTCTTATAAAATGCAATAGAAAGAACATATATATGAAAAAGTTTCATTGTTTTGCAGCACTGAAATATTATTCTAAATACATGAAATAGTAATCTGACAAAGAGAATGAAACAAGAGTACAATTCCAAACAAAAAAACATTTAAAAAAATATTTAATTTAGATTCCATGCACACATAAACCCCCCACTGAACTGAAGTGAATTGAAGTCAATTCACTTGTCCCAGATCTACATGATGTCACTCAAATGGCCTTAGCTCCTTTTTGCAATTTCTTAGCTCACAAAAGAATTTAAGCAGAATTCAAGTTCTGGCTCTAAAAGTACGGGGTCACAAGGTTATCCTGAGGGAGAAATTTTACAGAGTTTCAGTAACACTGTGGTTCATGTTATGCTGCCAGTGATCAACAAACAAGTAATATATCGAGTCTGTTACCCAAAACCAAAAAATTCCTTAAGCATGTCTACAAGAAATGTAACAAAAAGAATCTAAACCTCAAACCATTTGTATAAAAAGTCACAGCATCAGCTTTTCAAAAAACAAACTGATTAAGTATCAATACCTACTTTGCAAGCATTATGAATTTCACAGCACTACTGTCTCTGTACTGTATCTTACAGTAGTTGAGGATATTGCATAAAACAAACCACAGACCTGCAGGGACTCTTGCCATCACAGAGCAGGCCCAGCATCCAGCCATTGTCCTTTTATGCTCCAAAGCTGCCGACGGTTTATGCCTGGTTTGGTTTTGATGGCCTTTGTCTAACTTAGGCTATGATCTACAGTCCTTGGTCTCTTTAACACTTCTTTAAGCTATGTAGTCCATGCATTCAAGACCTGTACCTGATACGTTGACCATGCTAGAATTATAGCCCATCCAGCATTATTTCAGAAACAGAGACCGGTTAATTTATCACTACCATGAAGTCAGATTCCCTCTTACGAGTACCCATCAAAGACAATTCACCAGCTACTATTTCCTTTGCCACATAATAAGTTTCCTAACTTAGACAAAACAAGATCACTGAAAAAATATCTCTTTTTAAATTCAAATATGATACAATACTAATATTTATATAAAATAATAGAAATAGTGCTGAAATATAATTATTTGGATTAAAACAAAGCTCTGTATTATACTTTCAAAAAATCCTCTTGCTTTTTCAGTTTTGGTTATAGAGGAACACATCTTAACATGAAAATGTAATTTATCACATCCAATCAAGCCTGATCTCCAGACAAAAGAAAATTAAACAAAGCAAGATAAAGTGAAAATACTGAAGATGGCTTAGGCAGTTTGGTGATAACTAAAAATCAAAAGTCCTTTTAGCTAGTAAGTGTAAAATGTATGTAGTACTTCAAGATATAACTAGAGGTTCATTCCTGTTCTCTAGAAGGATCACACCGAGTACTAACTAGAGACAAACCACGTTTCTAACTTTTATTTCATATGGGAAAGGTTTAGTCTTCACTCCCTGCTTACTTAGGAGCAGAGCTGGGCTGTAAAAGAGAAACAAAAGCGCAAATATTGAATAGAAACCCTTATTCCTAAATAAACTGAAGGGTCATTGAAGTGCTCAAGTTTTCTTAGTTGCTTGGTTTTTTGCCTTGTGAATAACTGACCAAATTCACGAGTAGCACCTGTGAGCTGCTAAGGAGTTATCAAATGTTTTATTACTCAAAGAAGGGCCTCAGAAGAGGCTTTCTTATGAAAGTGGTGAAGTGTCATTAATCCACGACAGCCAATACTAGAGTATCACCTGTAGAAAAACCCATATTTCACAATTATACCCATTCCATGCACTCCTAAGATCTTTTTCTTGATCCACTGTTTAAGCTACAAAGTGCATGTGAAATCGAATATTTCCTTCAAAATAAGCTCGAGTACACAAAAAAGCAAGCAAAAACTTATTAGGATATGTGAAATAAGGAGAAAGAAATAAATTGGGTATCTAATGGGCTTTGAACATTTATCCTTAGTCACCAAGCAAGGAACAGGTCCCTCCAAGTGGGGTGGGCATTTCAGGGAGGCAGGAGAACCCGTCTTCTGTGTTGGAGCTGTTCCTATTCTTGTTCATTGTTTAGGACACCAGCATGTTTTTGGCTCCTCAATGCCATTTTAGAGAGCTGATACCACAAAACCTTCTTATTCTTACTGGAAGAGCATTCCTCAAAACACACCCAAGCAAATTCTCATAGAGTAAAATAGCTTTGTTTGCTGAGTTATGAAAACAGCCATAATATGTGATTCTATATAGTCATGGACATATTAGCCTTGAGATAGTGGAGGGATGAGAATGTATTTGAATTGCCAATGTCTCTTTACAGCCTCTACCCTAAAATAACGTTCTTGCTTTTTTTTTGTATCTACAGCAAAAGCCACTTTTGTGTGGGTGAATAAGGTCTGTTGCTGAAAACAATCATTTCAGGAGCTTGTTTTTATCTTACTGATGGCTAGGGTTACACTGCAGATTGAACTGTAAAATATGCCTTCACTGTTCCTTCGTTTCAGTGAGATAGAAAGTTTAATCTGTATCAGAGACATTCCACATGAAGAATATTCATGGACAATGCTAGATATACAAAGAAATCTGCATATATTTCTAGTTTCTGAGAGAAACAATAGATCACCATGTAGTCACATCTAATAAATTCTTAGACCAGCAGTTTGCCTGTCTGAAAAAACAAACATCTACCAGAAATATGTTGAATTCAAAAAGCATTTACAACAGCTTGAAGGATTTTTGCAACTTCTTTAGCTTACAACTAAGTGGAAATCATCATTTTTACATTTTAAAAAGCTGCTATAGAATCCCTATTAAAAATATACGAACAACAACAACAACAACAGTTTTTATGTTGTGCCCTATCCAGCTGACACTGTCCTTTCGGAAAGCCAATGACTTGTTAGTACCCCTAGCAAGAGTGTGAACAGATGCGTCCCTGACAGGCGATGGATGGTCAGGGTCCATCTGGCCAGTGCAGCTTGGACAGAAATGATGTATACAGCTTCATCAGCGAATGACTGTCATCAATCCTGTGCCATGGATAGCGTAAATGACAGCTACACTGCAGCTGAGGCCCAGGTGTGAGAATGAAGAAGGGGCTGATTTAAGAATGCTAGGTAATCAGGAACGTATAGTCTCTTGGACTTTAATTTGTATCTTTAACCTCCTATAAATATCCCTGTATACTGTAGGAGGTATGTGTTTTTAAAGAGTCTGATCATGAAATTAGCTTCAGGATGACAGACATTCTTTGCTCTCCTTTAGCTGCTGATTACCCCAGTTCCCAGTATACATTTACAAATGCATGCTGAGCTTTGGCCACTGTACTGTGGGCTCCACAATTTAATTATTACCTCATTGATTTTTCATGTATTTCAATTTTCTTTTCTTCAAGTCACAGTGACTGTCCTATTGGGGGCAATGTTTGTTTTCTCTTCCCAAGATTTCCTTGTGGAATTTATTTTGAATTCAAGGATTATTTTTTTAACCCATCAGGAACTCGTATTTGCTTAGCCTGTCGGTTAATAGACAGGTAGATGCACAATGCCCTAAGACGAAACTGAACATTATGGTTGAAGCTAAATATAAACAGAAAACAATAATGCAGTGACCACTAGTAATTCCTAACTAAGTGTACCTCTGTCTTTTAAACGGTCCCTTTTTAGCATGCATCAAAGAGCATGCATAATTTGCATCTATTAGCATTTTATTATTTCATAGCATTGGGGATGGGAAAATGGACACAATTATTGTATCCTCACAGGGTATTTCTTTACTTATAACTATTTCACAATAAATTGTTTTATCAGTGGATCATATGGACTAACGTAATGATTTAAAAGCACAGGAAGTTATGAATATTTTATATAAGGATATAAGTCAGTCCTTTTAGCACACAGAAATATGTTCATTGTCGTAAACAGCTATTGTATACAATCATATTCTCTTAAGAAGCAGGTAATTGGTAAGGGCTACATTTTAACCAGTTAAAGGTGCGTTGCGTGCCTGGAGCAAGACTTGTACGCACACATCATGGTATATGTAATACACTGCATGCACAATTTGTCCATGAACACACAAAAAATATCCCACACTTCCAATTTATAGTCCATTCTTGCAGTCATAAGGCTTGCTGTATATTTCTTTTAGACTGAAACTTGAAAAAGCCCACAAAGCACCGGAGATCGAGACAGAGAAGCTTTAGGAAAGCATGATGTAAATCCTGGTGGCACTATCATAAGGGGGATTGGTACGGGACAGTATTCCAAACATCCCCATTCTAGACACAGAGCTCAGTTAATATGCAACATAAGCAGCAGAGAGGCCTTAACACGAACTTTGCAGAGGAGGGTACAACGGGCCATATTAATTGCAGGTTACAAAGGTATGTGATCAATTTTCATCTCCAAGTGCTGATTTTGCTGGCTCTTCTTCAAGTTCCTGCAACAGGAGTGGAGCATAAGGGCAACACAGGAAAGTGGAGGTGCCTCAAGAACAGGGGATCTTCTTCCAGCTTCCTTTCCACCCAGGGTGGCCGAATTAGACCTGGCTTGGGAAGAAACCCCATTTTTAAGTGTCTGTGCGCGTGTGTGTGTGTGTATATATATATATAAATGTTTGAGTGCATGTGTGTACGTTTGAGTGTGAGAGCATTTGAGTATGTATGTGCATGCGTATTTGTGTGAATAGTCATATTCTGAAAATGGTCTTGCTCAAGCTCACTAAAAGTTGAGAAATGAACTATTTTGGAGAAAGGAATTTAAAAATTCCTCAAAATCGAATTCTTCTTTTGGGCAACTTGGAACTTCCCAGCCTCCAGGCAGAAAACTTAATTGTTAAAATAATCATCCAAGTAATCAGATGAAGACCTGTCATCTGGATTTTCCTGAAGCAAACCTTTTTACTCCAACAGTTTCTTGCAAGGGGAAAAAAAAAAAAAAAACAACACACCAAAAAAACCCAGATTTGTAGAAAGGAAATTTTTCATTAGAATACTGAAGTAACAAAAAGCCCTAATACGACCATATTATGGGTTTCTATGACACCAAGATGAGTTGTACCTGCACAGACTATTGGCTTTAAGTGGTTTAGGGAGAGATTTTCAAAAAGCACATGTAGAATTTAGAGTTGGCAATCTCTAGAACCTCTTTGCAATTTGTGTTCTGAAATTCTTGGGCAGTTGAAAAAAATCTCCCCTTTAATATTTTATGGGGCTGTAGTTTAACCTTTAGAATATGAATAGAACCCCCATCTGTGTAGGCTTACTTGTTATCCAGTAGTGCAGGTCAGTACCAATCAGATCAATACACCCTCAGGAGAAGAGGGAAGTGGAAGAGGGCCACTGAGCACTCAGCATTTACCCCAATGAATCACAATTACGGGAACACCTGTGCTAACAAACTATGTCCCCATCCACTGGGAAAATGCACACAGTGCTCAGTAGCCCTCAGAATTTCTCATTTATTATCGCTGGTGGGTTGGCCTGCAGTTGCATATTGTGTTACAGTGTAAAATTCAGAAGAATACTGGTTCAAGACCCCTTAGGATGAGTAAGCTTTCATAGGGCTTTTTACTGCTTCTCCTATATATGTATTTCAGCATTACCTTCAAGGTATTTTTGGAGTTTTTTAATTCAAACACATCTCAGTTTCAAACAACCACACACAAGTTTAAGGAACACAGTTTCAGAAAGTTACATGTAAAAGCATGCTTACACTGGGACCAGTGTACATTTGTTAATGAACTCTGTTAATAAGCTATGGTATATAACATATAAGAGAAAAAGAGAAAATAGAACTCCCTATGGCAATAGAGGGAGTAAATATTTGGAAAAATAGGTATACAATACCTGAAAATAGCTACCTTGCACACTGTTACAATAGTATCTGTTATTATAGGTGTGGAACGGCTTTATTTTTTCTGTGTCATTACAGTAAATTATCTACCCAAAGTGTAAGAAAAGGCAGCAGTATAATGAGGAACTTCCACTGTGTGAGAGGACTGTCAGGAAATAGGAGTTAAGATCATCACTGCCTTTAAAACCTTTCTCTAAAGGCAGGGATATATTAATAAATCTCAAGTTTCTTCACTTCTGTACTATCATTACATTGTTGTACAACATCTGTGATAAGTTTTGTCATATATGTCAGGAAACTAATAAATACATCACTGAACAATGGACCTCTTACACAGAAGCCAGAATGCTTCCAAACTCATCCTATGAAATTTAGCAGATAATATTGGTGCTACACAGCAGGCAGAGCCATGTCATGTATTTTACATGTATTTCACAGCGAAAAAGCGCGAGAGTAGAAGGCCATGCTACACAACTCAGAGGAAAGTGTCTGTCCGGCATGTTTAGCTCTTCTGGCTTCAGAAGTCATTATGCTTTTAACATCATGCTGAGAAACAGCTATTTGGAGATTAGGACAGATGAAGACCTGGGTATGTTCTCTTCTTCTGTCTTGAAATTTTGTCTAGACAAAATCCGAGACTTTGAACATATGTTCAGGATTTCTGACTGTATGCCCTTCAGCCTTGTTAAAAGAGCAGCTACTTTACCTCTGACTAGGCTGTGGCACATCAGAAAATCCCAGGTATGTCTGCCGTGCACGCATAAGCCATTTTGGTGAAGTACGTACTCGGTGAGATGACACATGAAAGACACACCACAGCACCTAGGTTGCGCTACACAGATGACTCGGAAAATAACTCCCATGTGTTCAGGACATGGCGGATTTACGGCATGTGCATTCGTAGACCAGGCACATTCAGGAAAACTAAAATATCACACATGTAAGGTCATCTGTGAAGTATCATCACGCTATGGGACACTTCAGCCTTCCCACCCAGGCACTATTCGCATTTGAGTATGTTTATGAGTACACATAAGGAACACTGGTTATCACAAAACTCCCGTATCTTAAAGTCAGAAGGATAAGGAGACATGGGAAGGAAGATGATGTGAAGGAGGGAAAAAGAGTGAAACAGCTGGAGAAACTTCACCTTCTGTAAAGACTATACATGACAAAGTGCTTTGGGGGAAAAGAATCAGCTGAGCACAAAGCCATTTAATTTATCACTGCAGAGCAGAATGAAAATAACAACATTCTCACTTGGTACACATTAGTACTTCTCTGGATTCAAATTTGGATTTGATCGCCACTAGAAAGCTGTTCAGCTGAGTTACCCTTTCCTTGTTATTTATCTAGGAAAAAGAAAATGAAGAATATTTGGCTCACAAAAAGAACAGATATTTATTCTATCTACAAAAAAAGAGCATAAAAACCACAAAGATTTGTCTAATTCTGGACCTCCCTCTGCTTCTCTGGCTCGTCCTAGAGCTACTCTTTTCCCAGTGTTGTGTGTTTGTCAATTATGGAGGACTCAGTGCTACCACGCTCAAAATCTCCCCAAACCAAACCACATTTAGCAAATTTCCTGTTCAAATCTCATCAGCTGTTCCAAGGCAAAGTACCACACAGTACTGAACAAACAAATTAAAAGGAGGGGAAGTCCACAAATACAGTGCACACTTGTTATCACTGACACTGCCTTTTCAGTCATTCTGCTAGCCTGTGAACCAGCATAGGACAAAATGAAAAAGGACATAGAAAAGTGTGTTCTTACTAAGATCAATTTACAGCACTGTAGGAGAATTGATGAGGGAATGCCTAATCTGAGATATTAGCAAAATTTAAACTAATTTTCCCTTGGCAATACTTGTATAGTCAAGATTTCATATATTTCCAATGTGCCTTAAATCTCTTTTGAGGTATTTTTGCTATTCTGTTTTGGGGATTTGCTTGATTGGAAACCACTAAGCATTCTTAACTGTGCCACATATTTTTCCTTCTGATTAAAATGCAGGCTGGCACAAGCGGAGACTGATGGCCTCTGAGTTTATAGATTGACCAGGGCACCTGCCGTGCAAGCATCTTTGTGCTGCCCCATCACTGAATCTCATTCTGACCTTGAAGCATCACACTTGATAAAGCTGAAAGTTAGTTTCTATTTCTATTTCCAGCCTTGTTTTTTAGTATCCCTTAACAGACTGTCAGTTGTACTCTGACACAACGGTGCCTGCTTCTTGTAGGCTGTAGCTCTCAAAAGATAGTAAAGTCGATGTTTTCACCTACATACTTCCACAGCTCTTCTGCACAATTCTGATTTTAAATATTTTAAAATAAATCACAGTAATAAGAACAGGAATACATCTACTGATGACATCTTGAATCTCCAGCAATTGTGCTGGAGACCTAAGACTGTACCTGGACATGTTGGTACCTGACAAGTTTTTTTATTTAAAGGTCTGTTCAACTTAGTTCATAAGCAATAGTTAGAAATGAAGTTTCCTCAGGGAACAGGAGTATTTTCTGAAATGTCTCTTACGGCACAACAATTGTAGGTACGGTTCACGATGAATATCAGTATTACTCAGTACAAAGTTTCCAAGCCCTGCTCCAATGTACAGCAAAACAAATCAGGATCAGAAAAAAATAATGTATTTGTGTTTGCAACGTTTCAAATAAGCGGTTTTTTCTGTCTGCAATCAAGAATAACTCAAGTAGCCTGGAAACTAATGTATCTGTAACTCTGTGCAAAAGATAATCACATTTTACAACAGTGGGGATTGGGCAGAAGTGCATTTCTAGTAAAAGATTGTCCTGAAACCGATATAACTGAGAACATGAAAACACAAACATGCACAGAGATCTGATTTAGATAATAACAAAGACCGTACTTGCTAAAGCACATGTGAAAACCTTTCCAGAGTATAAATAAAATAAACTTAGTGTAACTTCCAGAATTAGAGCCCTGAATTGGTTTTTTGGCCTCTGAAACGTATGCAAAACCAACAAGTACTTCACCATCTGAGTAATGTTCATGACGTTGCATCAATGCGGTGATAGCTTCCTGGAATGGCTTCTACATAAAGTAGAGGAATAGCTACAGCTACAAAACACACCAAACGTCTGAAGACAAGCCATCAAAAGCAAGGAAATTCTGATTTCTAGTTGAGGCCTGTGACATTTACAGGCTATACAAGAATACATGGGATGTTATACAGCATTGCGCATCATTATTGTGGAAGTCATTGTTTCCCTCATTAGTGCTCTAGATCTGTACATTACTTCCATTGCGGGTCACGACCTTCATGCTGACAGTCCATCCTTAACTCACCCTTTTGTGCCTAGGTATTGTAGCAAATTTGCTACAGTACGTGACATCTCACACTTGAATTTTCTGCAATATCTGAAGACATGTATCCCATTCAAATGCACTACTTATCAACACGGAGGTCTTCAGGAAACTATTAAGACAATATAGGACACATATCTAAAGTAAAATTAGATATAATTTCATTCATAAGTGTTGTATTTTATTATAATTTTTAAGCCGTAGTTCTCTGTAGAGCTTTTAATTTTATGTGACAGAATGATGTGTAAATCATGAAGCATAGTTAAAATATTCCTAAAATGTTTTTAAAGTTAAATAATCTTTTCCAAACAAAGACATTTACTTGCTAGGAGCATGCAAAACAGTAAATGTTTCCATGTTGATTGTCCTCATTTCTTTTAGTATTAATTAGAAGCATAACTTAATATACTGCAAACATGTTAGCCTCTCATTTTTAATGCAATTGAAGATAAATGACTAAAACTTAGCAGTGATTCTGGACTCCTGAAAAACTGTGATTGACACAGTATCATCCTGTAATAGAGCAGTTAATATGCAGACATTGACATGGCAGAGCCATTATGATAGATCATATCAATTCATAATTTGGCTTCATAAATATGTAATATTATTGACACACTATCTTACAATAGCATTTCCTTTTCTACAGTGCCTTTTCTGCAGGACTGGCCTTTGCAATGAGGACTTTAAAGTATAACCTGAAAGGATGTGACGTGTGGAGCAAAGATAATGATCATGTTGTAATAAGTCACCTTCTGTTTTAGTGTAAGGAAATCAGTGTTAAAACCAGGGAAAGAAATCAGCTAGCGATTCCATGCCTGGAAGCCTCTTTGTTGACACTTACTTAGGTTTACTGTCCACATTCCTTGTGTCCCTGTTCAGGAAATTGGTCAGAATTTGTCAAACAATGAGAAATTGTTTGATTAAACCAGCAAAGAAAAACAAAACTCATTTTGGTTTTATGGTTAGATAGAGAAAAAAGCTAACTAATTGACTGCAGCATTTTGCAGCATTTTCCTTTGGGTTTTTTTTCAAAGAAATCTTGGACTTCTATGAAATCAGATTTTGAGGTTTTGTTTGAAACTTGCAAAGAATCTTTTCTAATAACTTAATGCCAACGATGTTAGAGCCCAGAGAAATGAGTGCAAAACCAGAGAACCATACAAATCCAGCCAGTGAAGTCAGCTTTGTCACAGCTTAAAGAGAATCCTGTCTCTGATACCAATGTGTAAACTAGCAAGGATTTGATGCAAAACACAAAATTCTGACAGCTCCAAAATTTGCAGATCTGTAAAAAGGATTTAATTTTGTGTATCCTGGTTCTTTTGGATGCTATCATGATATTCACATTCCATGTTTAACATTTCTCTCACTTTAGTTTCATGCCTTAGCTTCGGTTTCCACTCTTCTTGCTCTTGTACTTACAATGAGATTAATAACTAGAGGAGAGGACCCTTACTGGATATAAATGAGTCATTTGGCTGATCTCAAAAGAGAGGACAGTGAGCTGATCCACCCCAACTGAGGGTACATACATTTAAATTTTACTTTCATGATTAACTTCTTTTCAACTTGTGACAAAAAGTACCCTTTAAAATAACCTAAACCACTGCTATATATACAGGATAAACTATACTGATATACGTATCTTATACAAAAAATACCCCTAAAACAAACTGTGTGGGCTGAGAAGTTTATATTGACTTCTGGTGCTAAGAGAATTTTATAATGGAGTTATAAAACCCTCAAAAAAGGGGTTTGTAAAGGAAACTCTAATATACCTTTATCTATAATAGCACGGCTGGGGGCTACTATAATAATCCTTTTGCTTTCATGTGGCCATCTGGAGGCCTATTAAAACTAGTATCTAAAACAGACTCCCAAGTGTGTTGAGTTTGCCAGTTCCCACTAAGTCACTAAAATAAGGGAGTTAGCCCTGCTGTAGGGTGAAGTATCCGCTACAGAGAGAAGACATCTTGAACTCTAACCTTTTACACCGTGAATATGTTGTGTACAGGCTGATTTTGATACGTGCACTTTAATTGTGCAAAAAAACCTAGCCCTAGGTTTGTCATGCATCTCTGGGGTTGTATGACAAGATGGAAGAGCCTAGACAAAGTGAGAATGGAAACATTGGAAATTTAACGGAGTATTACATTTCAACTGAAAAATATTCTCTTCTGATTTCTATGCAGAGCAACAATAAAATACTGACAATTTTGCAAGAACCTACTTTCCTTGCTCAAATACAAACACAGACATTATATATAACATTTATTCAGTGCTGTGAGTTTTTATCCAAAATATAATAGAAATAAATATTTGAATATGTAAATTATTCTACAGCATAGTTTAGTCTCTCTCTTTGCTTTTTATTCAGTTAAGATTAGGTTAGCGTGAACGCACTTAGTAAAACATTTGGAGTCAATAGGGACTGGGTATCATTTGTCCAAAATAAAATCCTTTCCATACACTCATTACCAATCTTATTCAGTAATGTGGTTGCATCCTATTATACCTGATACATCAAAAAAAAAAAAAAAAAAAAAAGAAATTAAGTTCCTGTCTAAAACTGCACTAGAACTCAGATCTAGGACCAAATAAGATGCATTAATTGCTTTACTGCTTCACTGCAAAGCCACTCTTAAAACATAATTCCTTAATGAAGTCCGTTAATTTGTTCATGGCAGTACACAAGCTGTTCAAAATGACACAGAATTGCACTCTGTTTTCTAACCCCTGCAGTTTCTTCTGTTAGTCACTCTGTCTTGTGTTGTTATCCCATGGATAGTAATTATTTTATAGTGGCTGTAATTAGGAGAGAATTAGGCTTGGTAAACAAAACCTGCCTTCTCCTGTTAATAGCTAAGGATAATAAATTTGGCTCTGACATTCACTATATTTGGACAAGGCTTGGCCTTCTTCCAGTTTTCCCAATAAGAACTTTATTATATAATTATGCCTTGGAGGGGCTCATATTACAAGGTAATTTTTTTTTGTTAAGACACATATTGCATGGCTTCCAGCCAGTAAATGATATACTGTAATATATGCCTCCAATAAATGTTTTAAACAAAATCTCTGTAAGCAATATCCTGCTGGAGCTGCACATTGCAATTCAGCAGATATATTTACAAGAGTTTTTCATAATACAAATTATTTTCTTTTGCTCACATTGTCCAACATTATAACAAGTGTTTAAAAAGAAGCCTAGGATTATTTTTATCAGCAAATGACATGGTTAGATTCTTAACTTACCATATCTCAGTAGCTTAAAGAGAGTTTTCATACTTTTTATTCTGTGAGTAAAGTCACATTTCTGTTGACATGCACAGAAGTGTAGCAAGTATCTTATTTTCTATTTTCAGCTTGAATTAAAAAACAAGCCTTTGTTCCATCTTTCAGCCCACACACTAATGCATCATCTCCCACCCTCTCCTTTATTTTATCTCGTACCTTTTATGTAAAATACAATTTAAGTTAACACACAATAGCACAAAATGCTTTTCAAAGAGAGTCAATCATAAGCTAAATAGAAAAGGAAGGGCTTAAGGGGAAATATATAAAGAAGTGAGTGGCTCAAAAGAGAAAGAGAAAGTGTTTCAGTCACAAGGAGGAGCAGAGATAGGATCAAGACTGGGAAAAGGGAGTAAGCAATTAAATTCCAAAAAAATACAGCAAAAACAACCGAACAATATAAGTATAATAATTTTAACTGTTTCTTCTGCTGCTGCGTTATCATTACTAGTAAGATATAAGTAATACAGCATAATTGCGTTCACCAAGTTTTGTGAGAACTGCGTAGGTAAGCAGAATTGGGTTTACATACTTAAAGATATAAACGAACTCTAGAGAGATTAAAAATGGGTGGAACAAAAACAGAATCCAAAAGTCATGTTTCCAGGCTATCTTTTCTGGTTGCTAAACAGCTTCCGGTACCTTTTCAGTTTTCCTGAACACTATTCAATGCTACAGATTAAAGACTGGGAATTCCTCAACTATAAAAACTACGAGGTTCAGATGTTTTTGGTGTAAAAATAGCATATTTTGTAGATTTTTTACTTCATTCATTTGAAGACACTGTCTCTTTATTGAAGACACTCAATTCGGTATTGATAACTCAGTATACAAACCCCAGGGTAAGAGGAGTCAAAAAGATCGGGACAAGGGAATTGGGATATGTGCAAAGACAATGATATCTACCAGAGAGATATCTATCCTCTCAGCCGCAGAGAATATGACCTATCTATTAGCTTTAAAAATACTATGTTCACATAGATTGCAGAAAATAAGTTTCACTGTGATGCAAAAAATTCAAACACTAAATAAGAAATTATAACACTTTAGACTTATATTTTAGATTTTTAGGCATACCTTCGCACTAACAAATTAAAGACTTTGAGCTAAATTCACTGACAATAGAGGCACACAGTGGATTAATTTGGCCCTGGGTAAGACATCTGAAAAAACAAAAGGGCAACGACTAAGTACATCAACAATTATTACAAACAGAAAAAGACCGTTAGGTCAGCTAGTCCAGTTTTATTCCAATTTCTTAATGTAGTACTGGGCATGACAATATTGTCTTCCACATTCTCTCAAAAATATAGTTTTAATTACTCAAACTAAAAAACTAACACCAATTTCCTTGGGAAACAAATGGCTAAGTATTCCTTATTGTTTCAGTTATACCTTGGAGGATATTACACTTCACATTCCTCTAGAAACTATCCTATTATTTTACTGTTGTCCATTAACTCTTCAAAACTTTTTAAAATTATCTTTGTTCTTCTTATCTGACTTCCCAGAACTCCCTTAGAAGATGGTCTGTAGATTGGCCACAGCTCATGAGGTAGCAGGGTACAAAGGAGCACCACTACTAGTGATTCACACAGAAATGACAGGGGAACAGGCCAAGACACAGCTTTTTCAGCAGGAGAGTATAGGCCAGTAGTGATTTCACTTTGTGAGCCTGTATAAAGGTGCTGTTGACAAAAACAACTGGTCTCAAGCTCTCTCTGAGAGTTGGAGACTATCATTTGATGAAAATGTGGCAAAGGAACTTTTACAGATGTCTTTCCTCCCTCTACTACCTCCTCTTCCTCCCATCTTCTTTCCTTTCTTGTAAGGATTGCAGAGGAAGAGAAGGAAAATAAAGCTAAAAGAGCAAGAAAGATGTAAACTATGTCCTTCCTGTTTCCAAGGAGGAAACACAAGATCATGAGTAACTGATTTGTATATAATAGCACTGATTAAGAATTTCTTTTGCCATCCTATCTTAACCTACCATGATCTCAGTGTCTGGAAGATATTATATGGTTCATAATTTTAAAATATCACTTTAGAAGGGGGAGAAGGTGGGGAACAGGCATAATTCTATCCTATATTGAAAGCCAAGCTACCTGACAAACACTAAGGACCAATAAATGTGCATGTTGCCCTATGATGCACAAGGTGACCGACTCAGACTTTGATATATGGCCAGTGGAAGCACATTCTAGCACCAAAGAACCTGTACCTAAAGTCTCTAGGAATTGTCATGATTACACTCCAAATGTTTCGTAATTTGGACAAAGATAAGTTGACTGAATAGCCAGTCTGTTCAGAAAAAAAATTAATCATGTCTTAATAAACAAACAGAGCCGGGGTATAAATGGAATATGGACAATTTTGCACAACTATTGTGTCAACAACTGAGAGCATTTCTGACAGATCCAAGGATTAAGCATACTTTGTTTCGAACAGGTTTTTGGAGTTTCACTTTTTTAAAGGCTGAGGAAAACAAGCTCAGAGAAGGATATAGTGAGCAGCAGGGGACCAAAGCTCCTTTTATCATTATTCTAAAATGAGCTAAAGTGAAGAGATGGTCATGAAGAATATCAGACGTTAAATAGCATCCCTGTGTGCAAATCAGAAGTGTAAACTTTGTTTTAGATAATGGCTTACAGAGGGAGATGGCTTGTTGCAATGAAAAAACAGCACTGAAAAAGGTGATAGAGAGACCTGATGGTATCCTTATGAGAAATATTAGGGAATAAAGATAAAAGGTTTCATTTGAGAAGAATATTTATAAAATGTGCCCTGTTTCTTTCTTTGTCATTGGTAAACCCTCCTATGAAGAGAATAACAATATGTGAAGCCCATAGTGTATATTCACTTCTTGGTTTCTGCAAACAAGGGTATGCAAGCTTTCTAGAAACTGTGAAAGCTCCATACATTGGTGAGGAAAGGTCTAAATAATATCAAATCTAATTCTTTGATTTACCACAAAAGGCTTTCAGGCAACAGGCTTGGTAATACATCCTTGGCTGAATGTCTGATAAAGATGGTCATTTATAAATGTGCAAAATCTCTCCAGCTCCGCACTGGTCAGGTCACATTTAAAATAATTGCTTCTAGTCCTGACCCATCTACCTGTAAACACATCAGACTGACAGCTTGCTTTACTCGCAATGCCCAATAGGCATGGGGACAGCATCACGCTCTAACGAAGGCCTAACTTACTGACTAGCTTTTGGCAAGTCTGTGTGATACCAAACAAGAACTTTGGTCTTGATGCTGATGATGCATAGCTCGCAGGTGTAAGAGATGTGAGGGAACGTGATTCTTTTCACACATGGTAAGATTAGTGTGTTAAAACTGCAAATGGAGTAAACAATTTCTGACTTGTTAAGCTCTGGTCAGTGTCTTTACCAATATCATCAAATGCGTGTTTACTACTACAGCTAGCTAACAGAGATTCTTCTTTAGATCAAATAGTAGATGACTGGCGGTTTGGAAACAAAGGACAAAGAGAAGCTGAGCAATTTATACAGCGTAACTGTTAGATTGATATCTTGTGTCCAGTCAAGATGCTTTGGTAAAATCGTGGCACCTGGGCCACAGCAGAAGGATTCAATTGGCAATAATAACAACATATTGGTCCCTTACCTTGAAAAACGTTTCTACACATTTTACTGCGGCAACAGTTCACAGTTCTCTAGGAAAAGAAATTACTTGCAGGAGTAGCAACTCTGGTAGAAGCATAAATAATATCAGCACTTTCTTTTCAAGCTCCTTAGTGAAGTCAATATCCACATCACAGAGCCACAAACTTTTAGAGAAAAAAAAAGCACGTTTGGTTTTGCATTTCACATCTGTATAAAGAGTAGCAGTGGTTACAACCACAGCTCTTTGTCTGAACCAAAACCTCAGACAGCAAGTTCATATTCAAATTTCATGACTACTTGGGAGAAATCACGAAAGCAACAGAAAAGCGGAGATTCCACACACAAAGAAAAAGTGACGGTCCCTAAGGATAGAAAGGTTAATACAAGAAGAATACTGGACTGTGTGAACGCCAGTTTCTGTCTACCTCCCAGACTGGTACTGAGGGGGATGTTTCCGCTTAGCCATTTCTGTCCCTCTGCAAAGGTGAGCAAGATGCTGTTAATAACTAAGACTGTCCCTGATGGTGGCAAGTCTAATTACAGGGAAGGGAAAAAAAAAAAAAACACAAAAAACACAAAACACAAGAAGACGGCAGAATGAAAGAAAAGGTTTACGTTTTTTCCCCTGGATGTCAGTTCATTACCAGCCTGACACTATAACTTCAAGGGTCATTTCTCTGCAGTCACTAAAATACCAAAACAAGAGAAAAGCTGCGCATAAGCAGAAGCAAAAACCTGAGATCATTACATTCTCAAAAGAATTTTTACATAAAAGAGGCCTTGTAAAAGAGAGCCCCTCTAACTCATACACTGTTAACTGCATTCCCCTGTTAATGAAAGAGAGAACACATTAAACAAAAGAATGACTCATTGGAAAGACACTGGAAAACAAGATTAGGTAAAATATTTGATTTTTCTAGAGAAAAAAAAGTGGTAGATATGTCTTCCTATGCTATTTCAACACACGCAAGTGTAGCTTTAGCATGATTTCTAACTTTGCCTCCCTAAAGCTGACTGCCTATGTAATTTCAACAACGCACTGTACATATTGTTCCGGGCCATTTGTGGGGCTCAAATGTGGAACTTCTTTTGCATTTCAGATATCTATAAAGATTAACATATGAGGTTCCCCTCTGGTAGCTATGCACCTCATCAGAAAAATGCAAATCATGTACAGATGTCGGTAGTCTCACATCAAGAGAGTATCTACCCAGTTCTTGTGCTAAATATTCTCACAAATATCAAATAAGCAAATTTACTTTGTAATATAGCCCTATTTGAAGTCAAGCCATTACTCTCCAAGTATTCCCGAGATAACACAAGTAAAGTTCAGACCAATAAATGAATGCTTGGAACAAGCTAAATTTTTTTAAGTGGTTATTTGCCTGTAAACAGCGCATATAATGGAAATTTCCAGGTAGCTTCAATGGTAGCAGAAAGCACTTTGATTACCTACAGGTAAAAATACTTTAAATTCATTCAAAATAGAAGCTGAAAGTATGATAGTAGTTTGAAAAATACACCCGTGAACCAGGACGACAACACAGCTCCACATAATATGACAGATGGGTGAGGTTTATCTGCTGCTGTACATTACTCCTTCAAGAATGGCTACAGAAAAACGAGGTAAAGCCAAAGCCCATCTTTGGTACACAGATCCTGTCAACTCAGACTGAAAAGAAAAACCCCACAGATATAAATACATGACAACTAAATTCTGTAGGCCATGTGTACTGAGCTGATTCATTTCACAGCCCAAGGGAGGCTGTGCTCCAGGCCAGGAACCTGCCTAGACCCTTTTCTCCTGACCTTGAGCAGCAGCTCTTATGGAAAATCTGTTTAAACAGATAGACACAATTTCTTTTTATGTTTTGGGAAGACATAGTCAGATACAAGACTTCCTGGTTACTTTAATCCTTGCCAGAGAACAAAGAGCAAGATAAAATGGAACTCAGGGTTTGAGCCAAAATCCTTTGAAATCAATTAGATTCTTTTCATTGATTTCAGTGAGTTGTGGATCAGACCACCACTTCCTCAAGGCAGCAACAAGACACTTCCTAGAGAAGGCAGGGGTCCTCAGTTTCACCATTCATTCATTTTGATCTTTCACTGTTTAATGAATCTCTTCATTCTGCTCTTATTCTCAGCTCTCAGCCAGGCAGGCATTAGCAGTGCATTCACTAGGTAGTAGACGATCACCAGCATCCATCTTTCAAAAAGAGACGTACAACTGAGGCCACTCAAGGCCATTAAAGATCCCATGGTACTTTTGCAAGAGCAAAAATAACAATGCCAGCGTCTTGGCCAAATTCCAGCCTCTTTAATTACATTCTGTCCATCTATATTCCCTCCTTAGTTTCAGCTGGAAAAATTAGCCACCATTTCCCACTATCTTATTAATCTTTTAATGTAGAATTAATTATAACAAAAAGACTATGAGCATAAAATACTGGCACTTACAGCTGTAATGAAGAGTATCATTGCTGTCCATAGAAACCAGAAAATGCACCCCTCTTATCCATTAAAAGAAGTGTACATTATCAGCACACCAAAATATAACTTTTTCCATTTTTAAAAGAGAAAAGCCAAAGTATGCCTTAATGAAAAGGAAAAAACAAAACAAAAATTAAAACCCATATTAACAACAACAACAAATAAAACAGGGGGAAAAAAACCCAAGACAACACAGTAGCATTATGACTGACTTCTTTAAAATAATAACTACTACCTTTACCAAATATCTTCCCTACCTAACACAGTTTGGACAAGCTCCCTGTTGCTATTCAACATCAGGAACTTCCTAGAAGTCTTGTCCACTGTGATTGTTTTATGTACCAGTTGGAAACAGTGCTATAAGGTTGAGCAGGTCTTGAGGGTCTACCTAGACTCCTAGCAGATGGTTACACTAGAAGGACATACAGTTATTTTTCAGTTTCCCCACTTAATGCGTCAGTCAACGCAAACATTCAAAAGGGGAAAAAAGGCCAGAGATCTCCAATTAAAGAGACATTTTGAGAGATCTTAGTAAACATGTTTGAAAGGCTGCTGCTGTCTAACCTGTACATGGTCTAATGGAGGACATCACAGAGTTTTAACGTGGGCTCATTCTAAAATCCTGCTCTTTTAGAATGATCTGTGGGATCATTCTAAAATACTGGCACTCATGTATTGCCAACTAATGTAAACCAGATCCTAAAAGGTATTTTAATCCAGGTAATTGATAACGGGTAAAAAAGATGATCCTTCTGCTCCTTGAGGACACTAAAAATCTAGACAACATCCTCACATGTTTGTCTTAAGAAAACAGAGCCCTTGAATTCCTTTCTTTCCATGGTATGGAGTGTAACGTATCATAGAGGAGACAGTGGCCTGAAAATTGATGGTCTCATCCAGGTGATACGCAGCTTTGAGTAACAATTTGGGATAAAGATGCAGGATAAATACTTCTCTGTGGAATACAGCAAAAGGGGGTTCCACCATGAAAGCTTACAACTTGCTCACTCTTTTAGCAGATGTGATTGTGATTAAAAAGGTTGTTGTTGGCAACAAGTAAAATGAAGAGCACTCTAGGGGGCCCAGAGAGCAAGTCCTTTAACTTCATCAGCACTAGATTGAGCGCCCATCTCAGTACAGTCTTAGGAAGCTGAAATTACATTTACCCATCCTAATTGTGGGATTCACTGAAAAATGTAGGGCGATTGGTAGAGAATTCATAGCTACAAATAAGGTCATATTGGTATCTTTCTGTAGAAATAATGTGGTCATTTGCAGATCATATTAGGTCAAGTCACTCACAGTACTATAATCAAAGCTATGGACTGGAGAGCTTCTGGGTGATGATACATGACAGATTTTTTTTTTCAAGGCTCAAGAGATCTGAAAGGAGAGAGGAAAAACCATGGAGGATCTTGCAATAAGTTCATCTGACCAAAGAGCTGCTATTGTTTAGTGGAGCTCAGGGCAATCTTTATATTATTGGGCTCTGTTTTTCTTCTCCAGCAGAAGTAGCAAACTCCCTCATTTGCTAAAACATCTCTCAATGAAAAGCTGATATTTGGGAATACCTTGAAAGAAACAATTCATTAATGATAGGGAATAGCCTAGATGACTTCAGAAGCTTTTTCCTTCAGTCTTCATAATAATTTGGGATGAAAAGCACTTTAAAAAGTAAGATATTGCTATATATTATTAGTATTATTTTCACTCTGAGGTAGCAATACTGCTTTGACACCAAAGCTCTGCTGCTCAAAATCATCTGCAAAGTTCAAACATCTTGGAAGGCATCATATCTGCATTGTTTCTTACCTGGCATTGAGAGGTAGACTGAACAACTGAGCTTCTGTCTTATTCCTGAATTCCTCCTGATGGATTTGCTGTATGCACTGTACTCATTACATACCACATACATGATGTTTCTTAATGAGCTGTCCACTCTAGCACACACATGTACATTTCTCTTGATTCCCTGACATACATAAATACGTTGAGTCCCAGTGCTGTAAAAAACATGCAGAAATTATGACTGATGATTTCACTAGCTACAGAAAATATTTGAATACTCTCTTTACTCCTAAGATTATTTTTTTGCAAAGCAGACAGCAATTTCCACACAGATTTGCAAGAAAAATTGGAAACCTAATGTTCAGTTTAAAATTTTTTCAGTGAACTGGAGGTAACTTCCACCAGGTAGTCCCCACACCTGTATGCTTTCTACATGCAAAAAGTAATTTTAATCAATATGGGGTGAAATTCTCTTCATTAATATAATGGGGTTTTTTTGAAATGCCCAGAAAATCATTTGAATTTTTTTGTGTTAAATTTTTAGACATCATATCTGCTCAAGTTCCCAGGCTTTGCACATATAGTTAACTCTGTCATCACTCTTGTGACAAGAATGTTCTTTTAAGTATTTAATCTCTCCCACAACACATTTTATTGTTTTACTCATTCTTTGTGCAAGATGT
The DNA here is from genome assembly GCA_013398295.1 of Chionis minor. Taxonomy (NCBI): domain Eukaryota; kingdom Metazoa; phylum Chordata; class Aves; order Charadriiformes; family Chionidae; genus Chionis; species Chionis minor. The sequence goes on along the minus strand of VZSF01002036.1, from coordinate 13,954 downwards.
ACAGACAGGGAAAGCTGAAAGTGTGTTCAGAGACTCCAGTAAAACTCTTTATTACACAAGTTGCTGCTGAATGTGTGATTTAAACAAATAGATAAATACACTTCTTAGTCTAATCTGTTAGTTATCTCAAGCCTGTAAACAAGGAAAGACCAAATACTTTTCCAGCAAATGTGTACCCTCTCACTACAGGTACTACTAAGCACTAGGAAACACCTGGTGTCCTTTTGCTACCTGGTACAGTTTTTTTCAGCAACCAATTACCCTTGATAATTTGCAATAGATATGAAGAGGTGTTTGAATACATAAAACACCCCCCGCTTCATTCTTTGCAAAAGATGTCTCAAAATTCAGCATGTCCTCTCCTGTAGATGCAAATTAAAGAGCTTATAACAGTTACCCCTCCATGACTTACCCAAACAAGAAATCTCTACCTATCAGATCTAGCTAGTAGGTTACAGACGGAGAAAATAAATTTAGCAGCTTAATCTAATTTATGAATCTACATAATGATGAATAATTGAATGAAGCTAAAAGGAGAAAATTCCAAATGAATGATAGAGTGCAGATCAATTCCCAAGTAAAGCAGTACACACCCAATAGCTTACCACAAATTAAATCTGTCTGGAAAAAACCTCTAAAAAAATTACTCTTCTGGCAAGAAATAAAGGTGATGATCTAGCATCTCCTATGAGCCCATGATTAATTGCCAAAAAAGCCCTTTACATATTAATAATTTTTTTTTATTCTTTTGAAATATGCTTGGCTATTGAAAACGGAGATGTTTTCAATGCCATAATAAAAAATAAAAATAAAAATGTGGTCCTCACCAAGGAAAATATATTTCACAATTAAAAAGCCAGCTTTAGTCTCATTTCTAGTTTGGGGGTCAGCCTGGATGACACAAGTGGCCATTTCTGGCTGGACTATCCACAAATACGTAATTGGAGCATAAATTATTTTCACTATATAAATAGCTCCTGATGATATCACAATTTGTAAATAGCGCAGTTTGTTTTCCCAGAAGCAGCTTCGTGCTAGCTGACAGCTCTAAAAAGTTTTTGCATTTGATTATGCTACTTTCTTCTTTATAGCTCAATAGGAAATCACATGCCATGTGCCCAGTATGAATTGGGTCTGCTTTTCCAAATGCTCTGTTACATCCGTGACACGTAAGTGCCTTTAACATCCTTGGGTGAGAAAGCAAGCTGCTTGCACACGTACTTATTATTTTTAAGTCTTTATTTTTATGTAGCTGCAACAGTGTATTTCACAGCTGGCTGATGAAGCACACTAGAATTATTTGGAATTCCTTAGTGCTCCTTAAAAGGCAATTAAACTGAAAATAGAAATGAACGTATGTGGTCAGGTGCATTTCTGCTACTGTATTACTCACACTGTTGCCAGCAGAATATTTAAAGACAGCTTGTACCGGCATACGCTGGTGCAGCTGTGCTAATGACTCTCCAAACTTCACTACTCAAACTTGCCCTAGAGAAGCCTTAACAACGCATCTGTTTACTAAGATTTTTCCATTAACCTTGCCAATATCGTGGCATCTTTCTAACTTGTTTAGTGATGATAATAAGAATATGCTGTCTAGTCAATATCCAAAGACCTTTAAATATACACACAAAAATTCTAGCAACCTTCTATCCTTCTTGAGTGGTAAAATAGTATCAACAAATGGCTTGGAAGGAGAATATCTTCCTTTTCTAAGCACACAATACTCTGAACTCAAATGCGTCACAGAAAAGGCTAGATAATCCTTTGCTGAGATACTCCAGGAGTTGGCACAACATACAGTGAGATGAAATGGGATGAGTCTCTGGGGTAATGTGGTCCCTCAGAGAGAAATCATCTTCTGTTACCTTGTAAAAATTGCCTTTTCTTGAAAGACTAGAGAATGTTATATCCACCTCCCTTCATCCTCAAGAAGAGACAAAACTGTTACTATCTCCCTGTCTGTTCCTTAGGCAAAAATACACAAGAACAAGAGCTTACCAAGCAGCCAACCAGAAGGGAGAGCATTTTACAGAAGAAAGTGTAAGATAATATATATCCAAACATAGTACTACATTCAATATAAACATTTTCCTCCTTGTGTCTATAAAGAAAACAAGGGAGAAAGAAGAAAGATACATAGAATTTATTTACCAATGTGAATGTTTTTAAAGTGAAGCTCAGTTACAGAAAAGTCTTCTAGAAATAATATATGTTCTCTCTGTAGTATATGTAACATTTTTAGGAGAAACATCTGTAGAAGCCAGCTAAGTTCGATCTTACCCAATACTATAAGACTTGTCATAGGGAAGAAATAGAAGCACTTATGCTGACATAATCGCACAAACAAATGGTGATCTCTCGGACAAAGAGAGCACTGGTCATGGATGGAAACCAGTCCCTCCCAGAAGAGGAGGAATGGGCTCAGGTGGAGGGAGAAAGCAGCAGTTTGAGACTTGAGCCCGAGATCAGGAAGCCCAAGGAGTGCCTCCGTCCATGCATGGATGCTGCAGGGGTGGCAGGGCTGCCGGAGGAAGGGAGGAAAATGGCCCGAGTCTCAGTTACAGGAGTGAGAACTACGGCTTGGCAAAGTAAAACACAACCGAAACCAGGACGAAAGCTATGATGTATCAGGTTGAAGTTTTGTTTCTAAGTTTCTGCACTGAAACTGCCATTGTTGGAAAGTCATATTATATTTGCTTATCTACATATGAAAGTCTTGTTAAGGTTAATGAGAATTCCTGTTAGATAGGCGATAACAGACTTTTTCATTATTAGTACAGAACCAAAACGTTTTCCCATGTTTCAGGATTAGAAAGCAGTAGGTGTCCTGAATTCTAGTTCTCTAAAAAGCCCCATGAAGTTCGTGTACTTAGATCAGCAGCAATGTGGAAGACTTCAGTTAATCGCATTTTGGTCCTAACTGCAACCTACATTAATTGGAAATAAAAAATATCCTGTTTGAGAATAGGGTGAGGGACTGAGCAGATAGACTTATCACATCTTTTTTCACTTTCAAATCATATGTTCCTTATTATTAAGATCCAGATTCTTTCTAGATTTTTTTTTAAGCTCCAATAACAAACGGCATTTATCTAGGCATTTTAAAATCATGCCAATATAAAAGCTAATCGTATTGTAATCAGTATGCAGAGAAGAAGAGAAGCAGTAGTAAAGCAGTTGCTGCATGTTTGCTGACAAAATATTTAATCCAAACATTTAATTTCAATCTGCCACTGTTCTCAGTTGGTATAATTACTTTAAGCAAATATCATGTAGGAAGGAACAGAAAATAGTCTCAGCAACTGAAATGTAAATAATAAAACATAATCATAATCGAATGTTTAAAGCCACGTAATTCCATTTTAAGATAATTTCTGTGGACTATTTTAAATGTTTAAGTGATTTTAAATTATTTCTGACATAATGGCCTATCATACTGCCTACACTGGCGAGTAGTGGAAAAGGTTTAATTCTCTCATATGTTCATCCACATCATACTTCAAAGGTACTACAGTGAAATTGCATTGCAGTCCATGGAAAAATTTAGACTTTTGCTTTTCATGTCAATGAATATTAAAACCAACACAAATTTAAGGCAGTGATCATCACAATCTTTTGTGCTTTTGACCCAAATTAACATTAACAATTTGTATCACTATTTTAAGCTTACTTGCAACCTGATTAGCTCAGACATAGGGCAAAAAAGGCCACAATTTTCAGGCTAAAATTCTGCAGCAAATTTTCTATTTTCTGGAAAATCAGGGACTTAAAAATACCACTCCACTCCAAAAGTCACTTTGATTTTCTACACTAAATGAATCAATGCATCGAAAGTCTTATGGCTCTACAAAGTGTTAAGAGTGTGAATAAGCTTAATTTCATTGATGGCTAATTCTTATCTTGTGGCTTTTCACATTCTTGATGCTTATTACGATACTTGCCTGTAGCACTGATGGGATTTTAGACTCTGTTCTAGAAGTTACATAGGCTTGTAATACTTACATGCAATATACAGCTGCAAACCAGATGTATACATCATTCAAAACAAAGAGAAAGAAATATAAAAGCTTTCTCAAAGTGTTACTCTTTAGTGCTGTTTTCTAGTGAATAAAATTTACTTTTGTGCAGAGGATTATCACAAAGGAAGAGCAGAACACAAGTCCCATTTAAATCCTGATCTGTAGATTAACTGGGAAAATTGCAATTACTTAATTACTTTGACTATAAGTTTTTTAGATTTTTTTACCTTTTCTTACAAAAAAAAAAAAAATCAGTTTAATTGCACGCATCCTAAATATATGAGGGAAATTATTGCAGGGGTCAGAAAAGACCAGTGTAAAGAATAGAAGATGCTTTGTTTCCTGCATCTGACTGCAATATTTTTAAATGAAATTTTAATTTTAAAGTCTGATCCACAAAGTAACTTGCCTTCACATCACTGCTTTTCCTCTTCAAAGATTCCCTCCAGAACAGAAACAAGTAAGAGGCTTAGTGTGAACTACAGGAGACCATTGAAAATCAGTCCCCTCCTTTCCTTCAAGCAGCTCAGGCCAGTCCACGGCACTGGAACGTCCTTGCAGACTGGGTACAGGGGAACCAACCTCAACACTTGCCCTGCCAATTCCCAGCCACACTGCCAGTCTCTCAGTTCACCTAGACACATAGCACTGTTGGCATGTATAGGAGGTGAGAGAGAAAACATTTTTGTGGCAGTGTTGAGAGGGAAGCATTTTTGTTTGTGTCTGTATATAGCAAAAGCACAAGTTCATTTCAAAGCAAAATGATGGATGCCCTTAGTTTGTAACTTATGAACCGTATGAGCAGATGAGATAATCCAAACCAGAGAGGTTGTCCAGACTAACTAGGTAGAACAAGGAAATGAGAAACAATCCAGAAAAAAGAATGGCTGCAAATTGAACTAAGCAGGATCCAAAGACACTCTCAGAGCCATGTAATCTCCAGGATAATTACAACAATATTTCTTTGAAGTGAAGTTACAATTTTGTTGACTTCTTAAGCAGACTTACTTGTATCACAGGTCAAGCATGCATGTCAAAAACAGCTGGCTTTTCAGTAGTAATTTCTGTTACTTATCAGGTTTGTTTACATGGCTAAACAGGTAGCGCTCATCTCTCCTTCCGAAACCCGGTACAAAATAAACGCAGTGTAGCAGGGAGGAGGAAGGCACAAGCTGACAATGGCAGGCAAGAGTTCTTTATTTATTGCTCCCAGCAGGTGTCAGATGCCGCAGTTTCTTTACAACCATCAACACCCTGGGGCTTTTTAGTTCCACATATAAAACAAGGAAGATGGGGGATGGCAACTAACCTCAAGGGATTAGGTACCTGAATTCTATCCCAACTACTAGCAGACTCCAGCTGTGTTTAAATGTTTTTTGAAGAATTTCTGATGTTCAGTGGTTGCTGATTACTTCCAGATTTTAGTTCTACACCAGTGGAGATCTGCTACAAAGAGTTTAGCAGTTGTTGTTAAAAATTGCAATTGCACCAAGAAAATGTCTTCTTTAAAACCAGTTTCAAAAATATTACGGCACTGTTTAAAAAAAAAAAAAAAAACAAAAGAAAAAGAAAAAGGGAGAGATAAACCTACAGAATCCTCAATAGCAAAAGAACAATCAAGCAAAATGTGGGGGAAGGGAGGAGAGAAGGCAGGGAAGACTACTGCGATCACATAAGATTTAAGGTCTCAAATTTTCCTTGTAAATGTTATGGTGATATTTTAATCTTCAGAGGACTGATTTAGATAAATGTTCTATTGACAACATTTCCTTTCTGTTTAGTTTACAGAATTAGTTTACCTAATTTAAACTTCAATCTGGGGCATGTCTGGGCCTTCCCTCCATTATTACATGTCAGTATAAAAAAAAGTGCATATTTAGATACATCCTGGATTTGAGTAAGTTAATATAATAGTTAAGATAACATAAAATTTGTATATTATAAAATGAAATAGGATGATTTTTAATTCAAAAAAACCCCATCAAATTCTGCTTGCGGCTGCATACATCTTTCTAGTAAACCAGATGACATTCAGTGAGTTACACAAAGGTAAATTTGGTGAATCCGAGCTGCTTAGTCTAGAAAACTACCAGCAATGTGTCACTTGATTTCCCATCAGCTTCTTAGGGAATAAAAAGCATAATCACCATATTTGTATCTTCATTGTTTCACCAACAAAGGATGCTGGTTAAGGAGAGAAAAACCATCAAAGAAATAATATAACATATATAAGTACCTTTTGCATATTTTTCCACTGAATTTAAAACAAGTTTTGAACACAGTTCAGTAAAAGAGAAAGAAAGATTGCTTTCTTTGTAAAGGGTTTTTTTGTTTTGTTTTCAGGCCTGTATATAATTTTAAATAGTAGTCAAGTTTAAACCAGACATTTTTAATAAGTAGAAGAATTTAGAAGAATTATTCTTTCCATCAGCTTTATTTTTTTTTTCAAATGTAGCTGCAAAATTTTCAATTCATCAGACAAAGCTGCTTCCCAAAAAGACGAAAACGGGAAGCGAAAAAGGGAGAATGAGAATCAGGGAAAGAAAAAAAGAGAGAAACTGATGGAAGATTTTCCAATAATATGCTACATGCTTAAACAACTGTGAAGCTCCTTAATATCTTGCTAGCAAGACAAAAGCATGTAAACTAAAAATCACTTCATCTTCAGAAGTACTTGCCATGTTTAGACAGACACTATTCACATACCAGAGTTCAATTCTGACATGAACTTCTTTCAGTTTTGCAAATATCCAGATGCAAAGCAATACGGGAGCTTACACCTTTATAACAAGCTCTGGGACACTACAAAAATAAATTATTTGAGCAGGTTATAGCCTAAACAGCAAAAGCCAGATAGTAATGCATATTCACATAGTACAAACCAGACAGGTCTGTTTCATGGCACTGAGATTCTTTGGCAGCACAAATTGAGCACAGGAATAGATTCAAATATTTTCAGATCCAAAATGCAATGAAGCTGAATATACAGACTGATGCATCAGCAGCATTATTAACTATTACCTTATTACGACATGTGCATTCATTAGAGAGGGGTTGTTCTGATTGTGAAATACTTTTCTGGTGGTGAGCTGTATTTGTAGCACTAACTCTTGGCAGCACACAACACACCACAGCCAGCATTGTCCAAGAAGGGATTATTTCATTCCACTACATCATATCACAACCGACTGTACCTCGTAGTACAAATGCAACCTTGTCATTGCAATTTGTCACACTTTTTTGTGTACATTATAGCTCACTGAAGTCTCATCTCCTGTGCTGAATAGCCCACTGCCATATAATACATGACACTGTAATGAAAAAGGCAAGATCGCAACAAGGGAGATATTGGTCATAACTTCCATTACAGAGCTGGCTGTCTCCCAGATCGTGCATGTTCTGGAACCGCATCTGGAGCTCTAGCTGGGGAGAGTTTTGCTACCACCACTGCTCATCTGCTGCCCTACTTGCGAATGTGCCTTGCTTTACTAAATCATTGGACAACTCAGCAGCAGTTGCACGTAAGACTCTTGGTGTCAACACTGCTTGCTGCTTAGCTATCCAAGAAGCCAATGTACAACTGCAAACAGCAAAACTTGTTTCCCCATTCTCATCCCTTGTCTGCCTTTTCTGCCAATAAAAATCACATCTGCAGCATTGAGAGATGTAAAGAGCAACATGACACGGCAGGAATGATTAGGCCTGGTGACCACACAACTGGCTGGGAGACAACCAACAACACGAAGTGCGAGGTGCCCACTTACTCTCAGGGGTCTGCTTTCAAGCCCTGCCCTTCAGCCAGGGTGAAAACCCAGCCTCCGCTATGCACTGGATCAAATTATAACTATGCTGGGGGGATGGCTGTTTAAGCCAGGATTCTGTTCTCGGTTTAACGTGTGCTGCAGATGGATATTAAATTTTCTAATGCAAAAACCCCCCATCAAGTTCTGTTCTCTGCTGCACATAAAAACAACCTACAGCAAGAAAAGGGGTGAAGGTGGGGGCTCCTTGGGATTTTCCCAAAGCCATGAGTCCCCCTCCAGTTCCCCATCCTACCACTCTCTCCTGCCATGACGCCTGACGCTAAGCAGCTGCGTTGCCTTGACCACTGTTTTTCATAATGGTGAGTACTGTCTCATTGTTCCCTTATATTATCGCTGTTTTATCCATCCTTTGTATACAAGTGTAAACCTTAGACTTACACCGTAGGTTTTCCTGTGCAGTGACTGTCTTTGTTATACATTTGTAAAGTACTTAACTCAAAGAGTCCGTGGCCTATACATGCTACTGTTATAAAATTATAATAACAGGAGGTAGGTTACTTAGATGGAAGTGCATGAATTTTTCAAACAGGTATGTGCAAATCAGGGGAAAAAAAATCAACAGTGAAAAATTCTTGATAGCAGAGTAAGTGAAATACATGAGTGAGCAATTGCTTATTGTATTATTTTATATCATTGTGAGAAATCTTTTAACAAGCTTCCCCACTCAAGAATTATTTCCATCTTGTTAACATGGGAGCTAACTTGAAAGTTTCAATTTTGTGTAGGATATAAAAAAATTCAGCTAGCACAGCAAAACAATGCACAGCAGGGAAACATTTTAGATAAAACTGAAGTGTAATTCCTGCTATTTCTAACATATCTAATGAATGCATTTTAATACAGCAGCACAGTAGAGATTGAAATTTCTTAGATCAGAGAGACACAGAAAATGTTTGTGTGTAAAAAAAATTTTATTCATGTCCTACTGTCTCTGATTTTCTAGCAAAACAAAAATTTTTCAATAGATGTGGTACTACATAGTAAAATACTCTTTCACGATACTAGAGTATTTCTGTTGCTCTTAACAAGCCCAACAGGTGCTTTCTATTGGTGAGAACTTTCTTTCTAATTCTTAAAATTAATACAGGGTATTTCAGATTCAGATCATACTACTTGGCACATTTCACAACACCCTTTCTGTACAGAATGCTTTCCAAAAGCCAAATTTCAGCTCATTGTCAGAAGATGGATGCGGTATGATAACTCACAAAAGAACTTCCTAAATGCTCTGAATGACACAGCTGATTTGACCACACATGCCAAGTTTAGCAAGACATCCTCCCCTCCCTGCCTGCATAGTGCTCCCCATTCCTTGGCAAATTCAGAGAGTCTCAAGCTAATCACTTTACAGTTATCTCTGAATCCATCACGTGGCCAGGCTCCAAAGGACTTGTCAGGGCACCGCGTTTTCCTTCTTCATTCTGCTTGCTTTTAACTTAGTAGCAGCACTTTTACAACAGATGAACATCAATTAATAGTAAATTACGACAGGATTCATGTGGGATCACATATTACAACCTCCTCAATGCCAAAACCTTTCACAATGATGAATGTTTTACAATGAATACCAAACACACTTATAATGATTTTGCCATTTCCTGAAAAGCATTGCCAATCTACCTTTGATTCCAAAGAAGCTGCACATCTTTATCTGTCTGAAAATACGAACTTTTGCTCATGAGATCTACACAAAGGCTCTTTTATATAGGTCAAAGGATGCCTCCCCCATGCCCATTTAATATGTTTTCTGTGAAGTCCTGTGTGTTGCCCTTAGGGCCATGCACATGCTGGTGATATGCATGCAAGTTGCACAGCAAGTTCCTCCCCCCACCCCCAAATCATCATATCTGCAGTTCCATCTGCCCTGTAATGAAATCGTGTACCTCCATTTATTTTTCAAGCATTTTAAAGTGTCACACGTACAGTAAACCACTGCTTTATCAATAGGCCCCTAAGACAAGGACACAGTTTACAAGGAACTTAGCGTTTAAGCTATTTTCATCTTGACAATGACTGACATGTCTCTCAGAGAATATTATATATTTAGAGTACTTTTGAAGGTGCTGTACTTAAGAAACATGTCTCATCAGTTGGATGAACTACTGAACTAAGTCTTAAATGTTTAAAGAAGGGTCAAAAAGGCACCCTGCTACAAAAGTGTGCAACCTACGCCCGACTAATATCAGAGCAGAAACCCACACAATGAATAATTTTTGCAAGTTTTCTTTCCATTTAAAAAAATCTTATACTTTATCTCTGAATATTTATCAGACCTGGAACTGAAGTCTTAGCAAAGTAAAAGCTGAGTTCCAAGGAAAAAAAAAAAGAAGAAAAAGAAAGTACACCACATTCTTCATAAACTTCATGAGAATTTCCTCAACACGTGTGTCTCCATTTATACAACAGATGAAGGAAGGCTAGAATCCAATTTCAAATCAAATAACCTCCATATCGATGTGTGGTGTAGTCGACAGTGCACTCTCATCAACACTGTGCTTTCTGGTGGGTAATGTGCACAATATAACTTAGAGTAACCATTTGGCAGAAAACTGCTGTAGTCAAATTGAAATAGCCTTTAGTACCTTGGTTAAAAGGGAGAGCCATAATGTATGCTTGTCATTTGATGAAAAATAGTGCCTTTAAATTAAGAAAAAAGAATTTCCCATGAAGATACGACGCAGCACAATGACACTGATGTCAGGATCTTATTTAAAACTGTGAAGGCACAGTGCAGCACAGGCGCACGATTTGTTAGGAAACACAAGATCATGTGCCAGGGACCAGAGATTTGCTGCTGGATTCTTGTCATAGACGTAGTGAGAAAATGTGAGTTACCTACAGATAATTGCTCACTCCCCAAGGGAAGTGACACCTTTAAACTGATATCACAATACAGAACAACATACATCTCACCAAAAGATGTAACGACCATGTTTGATCACGATACAGCTAGAGCAGCCTGATGTGATGTTATACATTTAAGAGAAGTACGCTTGTCTTTTAAGTGATAAGATCTATCTGTTGGTCCACATAAATAAGGCGTCAATTAATATAAACAAAAAATCCTACCAAAAAGAGATTAAGGATGAGATTTAAAACCACTGAAGATCACGAAAAAATTTTCCGCTTGCATCAACAGATTCTTTCAAATGTCCAGCTATTTCACTCAAATAAATCACATTGCTAAATCAGGGCACTGAAACACCTGTCTTAAACAAGTACCTTAGCCATTTCAAGGAGCTGAAGTTATGTCCTTGCTTTTCCTAAGCAAGCAGCGCCCTGGGCTGTTACCATCAGTAGTTCAGCTAGGAAGTCAAGGACAGCAATTCCTCTCCTTTCTCAGGTTCTCATTGTGGCACATCTGAACAGTCCCTCCAGCCTGGGCTATCCAGTACAAAAAGTGAATTTGAGGGAGTCTAGCAGAGGCCACCAACGCAGGCAGAGACTCAGCACATGGCCTGTGAGGAGAGGACAAGGGGCCGGGGCTTGTTCAGCCTGGAGAGGTGGTGGCTTCAGGGGGACCTTACAGCAGCCCCCCGTGCCAATGGGGAGGTTACCCAGTTCCAGGGCCAGGCTCTTCACTGACAGTGAGGCAGAAGAATGAGAATCAAGGGTCACAAATTAAATCAGGAGACCAGATATAATTAAAAGAAAAATCATTAAAGCGATAATTAGAGACTGGAACAGGTTTCCCAGAGAAGTTGTGGAATCTCTGTCCCTGGGGAGTTTCACAGCCCAACTGGTCAAAGCCCCACAACCAGTGTTGCTCATGCTTCAAGCAGGGGTTGGACTATATGACCCCCCAAGGTCTCCTCCAGCCTGATCTAAATAAAAAGCACAGCAACACAGAGATAGCTTCCTTCTATTATGTGACAGCAGACATGTTAGGGAAACTACAGTGATAAAACCAAATAATAGCTGCTTGTTTTGTTTAAGAATCAGCATTCATTGCTGAAATTTATAAATCCTTTAAGAAGTTTGTATGTTAAACACTTGCACTTTCCACTTTGCTAATCGTGCTGATATCAGAACATATGAAATTTGAAAATCTGTGTTAATTCAGTGAAAATCTGTGTTAATTCAATGCCATATGGCTATGGGCATTCATCCAAGAAAGTGGCATCTCAACAAATGGTAAGAGCAGCTTTCCAGATTTGAAGGTTTAGTGGAGAATCTAGTTGACTGGCTGCTTAAAGACTCAATACCAGAGAGTGTCAGAAGCAAATGAACCTCTCCTGGGCTCTGCCTTCCTGTCTTTACTTTGGGAAAGCTCCTCTCTCACTTCCGATGGCAACAGCAACTCCACAAGTGTTTGCGGGGTGGGTTTTCATATCTCTCTGTCTCCCTAACACTCTCTGAGAAAGGATTATATTCTGCCTCCATCTCACCCAGAACAATAACAGGAAGAAACACAGTAAAGGACAACGGCATACTGGCCTGTGCTACATGATTTTCTGAAATTTCCTCACCTAGGATGCCAGAATGCAGAATGAGCTGAACAACCCAACCACCCAACGCTACTGGGAGAAATGACTGCTAACTGCCAGGAACATTCAGAAGAGGAAGAATTTGAAGGAAGAATGAATATTCTACAGTCTAAAATAGCATTTTATAGATCTAAACATTAGGCAAAGTTTTGTGAAATATTAACATTGACCAATAAACAGCCCACCAGCACCACATCGGAACCAGTCAGGATTTCAGTGAAGACCGAGAACAGTATGACATTACCTGGGCTTGTATTTTTCCCTGGTCAAGTTCAAAGAAGCTGCTTAAGAACATGTGAGTGAAAGCGTAAGCTGGTATGCACATGCACCCAGGAGAGATAAAGGATATGGCAAATCAACAAAACTTGTGGTTTTTTCTTCAGACTAATAATTCTGTTGCTGAATAGCAAATCTGACTAGAAAGTCTAAGTGGAAGCAAAAAGAGATACCAGCTATAACAAAACTGTACAAGTACTATTTTTGATAACGTATCAGAGTAAAGAGAAAACTTACAAACTTCCAAATTCTGTCTTCAGAAACAGCAAATGAGTGGTCTGACTAGATCCCATGGCTCTAATCAACATGTGAAAAATCTCTCCTCTGGGTATCTAAAAGATTAGAATTCCAATTTAGCCATTTCACAAGGAAATAATTCCCTCTGCAAAAGAGGTTTTGGCAAAGATGTGGTATTACTTGATTTTAATTGTTATATTTTAGAATTTTGGTCCTTGACTCGCTGCTGAAAATGTAGGAACGTTTTAAAGATGTGTCAGATTTTTCAAAATTCATGTTCTTGTTTAAGCCTCTATAAGTATTACTGATTGAAATTTTTATCTGCATCAGTTTGTTCATCGTTCACTAACTGCTAAGAGACGTTAGAAACAAAATATGCCTGTGATCTTAGATAAAAGTATTCTGTGCTGTTCACAGTTAACTCCGTCACTAAGAGTTGCATCAGATCAAGTCAACACATGATGGGAAAGCTCCAAAGACAGACCTCTGCAAAAAGTGGTGTTACTAAGAAAGCACAGAATATTTTTGTCTTCAGAGTCAGTAGTGAATCAGGATGTGGCAGAGCAGTGTTGCTTGAACACATTGTCACAGCACCTAAAACCAAGGTTCTGATCCTTTACCAAAATCAAATGCCTATAGGTCTTTTCTTAATAATAGATTAGCCATGATCTCCTGACCTTATTATATACACATATTTTTTTAGTTAATTAAATGTAAACTGTAATGTATCATTGTATACTCTAAATATACAGAATTTACATATGGCCAAAATTTTTGTTCTTAAACTAGATCTAATTTTCACTGGAAAAAGTGAAATTCTTCTTACTGATTTTCCTGATAGTGTGACCTGTCTGTCTGAAAAATCTTAGTGCATATCCTGCAGGAATAGTACAAATAACAATAGTAAAACAGGTAAGGAGTTAATTATTACATAGCTATTTCATCTACACTGTAGAATTAATTAAAATAACTGTATTTTTCTCTACTTCTTGTTTTATTCTCACAACCAAATTTAGGAAGTCTTTTTAAATATGAACGATGATTCGAAGTATGAAAACATAAATATTAACAACAAAACAGATAGTGAACTTGTCGTGGTTTGGCCTCA